>SJYA01001598.1:308413-329618 GCA_006410615.1 Neotragus moschatus
GCTGCTTAAAGGCACCAGAATCTCCTATTTTAGAAATATCATATTGATATGCTTTAATTATTCTCAGACCTCTGATCCCAAACATGATTATTCATTTAGAGAGACATGCTACTAATACTAGTAAAAATAAAGTAAAAATTAAAAAGAACACTTCAATCAGCTTAGTCTTTTATCTCTTCTCTTTGTTCATATAAAGAATCATTAAATGTATTTTAAATAATGATTCATAATGCACACTTTGAAATCATAGTCTTTTCAGCTGAACTTTCATTTAAGGATATTTATTGAAATAAATTATCCATCCTTTTATATTTAAAATCACATTTTAGCTTTATCTTATGAACTGGATAGTTTATTTCCTACTCTTCTAAACAAATATGCTACATTGTTTTACCTTGTGTAACATTTCTAATTAGATCTGATTTTCAGTGTAAATAAAATTTACCTAAAGGAATAGATTGGTTCAGAATTCTGAACAGTATCAAATAAGCATCTACATTGTTTTATTTTCCCAGAATTTTTATTATAAAATGGATGTCTTTCTGATTAGAATCTGAATACCCTTCAGAGGAACCAGAGATCAAATTGCCAACATCTGTTGGATCTTAGAAAGAACAACAAAATTCCAGGAAAACTTATATTTATGATTCACTGACTACACTAAAGCCTTTGACTGTGTGGATCACAACAAACTGAATAATCCCTACAGAGATGGGACTGACAGACCACATTACCTGCCTCCTGAGAAGCTTATATGTAGGTTAAGAAGCAACAATTCGAACTGGACATGGAAAAACAGACTGGTTTAAAATTGGGAAAGGAACGCAACAAGGCTGTATATTGTCACTCTGCTTATTTAACCTATACGCAAAATACATCAAGCAAAATGCCAGTCTGGATGAAGCATAAGCTAGACTCAAGATTGCTAGGAGAAACATCAATAACTTCAGATATATAGATGATACTACCATTATGGGAGAAAGTGAGGAGGAACGAAAGAGACTCTTGATTAAAGTGAAAGAGGAGAGTGAAAAAGTTGTCTTAAAACTTAACATTCAGAAAACTCAGATCATGGTATCCAGTCACATCACTTCATGGCAAATAGATGGGGAAACAAAGGAAACAGTGACAGACTTTATTTTCTTGGTCTTCAAAATCACTGCATATGGTGACTGCAGCCATGAAATTAAAAGATGCCTATTCCTTGGAAGAAAAGTTATGACCAGCATAGACACTGTATTAAAAAGCAGAGATATTACTTTACCAACGAAGTCCATCTAGTCAAAGTTATGGTTTTTCTAGTAGTCATGTACGGTTGTGAGAGTTTGACCGTAAGGGAGGCAGAGTGCTGAAGAATTCAAACTGTTTTGTTGGAGAAAACTCTTGAGAGTCCGTTGAACTGCAAGGGGATCAAACCAGTTAATCCTGAAGGAAATTAACTCTAAATATTCATTGGAAAGACTGATATTGAAGCTGAAGCTCCAATACTTTGGCCACCTAATAGAAACAGCTGATTCGTTGGAAAATCCCTAATGCTGAGAAAGATTGAAGGCAGGAGGAGAAGGGGATGACAGAGGACAAGATGGTTGGATGGTATTACTGACTGAATGAACATGAGTTTGAGCAAACTCTGGGAGATGGTGAAGGACAATGATTCCTGGTGTGCTGCACTCCATGGGGTCACAAAGAGTCAGACACGACTGAGTGACTGAACAAATTCATATGACATTAGAAGATACAATATATCATTTTATTTTTTGAAGTGAAAACTGAAAATGTCTATGAAGTTATTGAAAGTAGGAACTGATATACTAGAAAATAGTTCGGATAGTAGATTGACATGTCAATGTGTATGAACTAAGTGAAAGTGAAAGTGGAAGTTACTCAGTCATATCTGACTCTTTGTGCCCCATGGACTACACAGTCCATGTGATTCTCCCAGCCAGAATACTGGGGTGGGTAGCCTTTCCCTTCTCTGGGGAATCTTCCCAACCCAGAGATTGAACTCAGGGCTCCCACATTGCGGGCAGATTTTTTACCAGCTGAGCCATAATGAACTAAACTAAAGCTATATAAGTTGTACTGGTTTTACATCCATCACTTTTGGATTTCTCTCCATGTCAATTGAACATTGCTATAAAACAGTGTTCTAAAACAGGGATCTAGAAAACCCACGAATTCTCCATATAATGAAACAAGAATCAGCACATTTGGAGTGCTAATTTATAGGCTTGTGAACATATAAATGACATTTTCTGCACATGTATAATACAATTAAAGCTATGGCTTTTCACGTATATATGTATGTATGTATATATATAGTGTATATATATGTATATGTAAAACTCTCTCTCTCTCTCTCTCTCTCTATATATATATATATATAAAACACAGGACACATATTTCTAGACATACAATGAAAAGGCAGCCAAATAATATAATTTGTGGGCATAAAACACTTTTTGTCCCAAGAATCATTTTTTCTCATGGCATTGCGGCTACTACACACAGATTGTGTGTGTGTGTGTGTGAGTGTGTATACACATATATATATTAACTTAAAATTACCAAATGCAGCAAACTCCCATCACGATATACTTGGGAGTATGATATTGCATGGATGGTTCTGGGTATTAATAATGTATTTTGAACCTGGGAGGAAAGGGAAACTGAAGGAAAAAAACAAAAACTGCTCAGGACAAATTTCACTTACCACTAAATGTTTGGTAAGAGCACACAAAGGTTACTTCTTTTCATCTGTGTCATCTAAATCTGGCACAGAGCTCTTGTTTGTGTTAAGAAACTTATTGTTGTTATTGTGAAGAAACTTCTGACTTTACCAAGTAGGACTGAAGTACATTTTCAGTTCAGTTCAGTTCAGTTCAGTAGCTCAGTTGTGTCCGACTCTTTGTGACCCCATGAATTGCAGCACACCAGGCCTCCCTGTTGATCACCAACTCCCAGAGTTCACACAGACTCACGTCTATTGAGTCGGTGATGCCATCCAGCCATCTCATCCTCCGTCGTCTCCTTCTCCTCCTGCCCCCAATCCCTCCCAGCATCAGAATCTTTTCCAATGAGTCAACGCTTCGCATGAGGTGGCCGAAGTACTGGAGTTTCAGCTTTAGCATCATTCCCTCCAAAGAAATCCCAGGGCTGATCTCCTTCAGAATGGACTGGTTGGATCTCCTTGCAGCCCAAGGGACTCTCATGAGCCTTCTCCAACACCACAGTTCAAAAGCATGGATTCTTTGGTGCTCAGCCTTCTTCACAGTCCAACTCTCACATCCATACACGACCACTGGAAAAACCATAGCCTTGACTAGATGGACCTTAGTTGGCAAAGTAATCTCTGCTTTTGAATGTGCTATCTAGGTTGGTCATAACTTTCCTTCCAAGGAGTAAGTGTCTTTTAAGTTCATGGCTGCAATCACCATCTGCAGTGATTTTGGAGCCCCCCAAAATAAAGTCTGACACTATTTCCACTGTTTCCCCATCTATTTCCCATGAAGTGATGGGACCAGATGCCATGATCTTTGTTTTCTGAATACTGAGCTTTAACCCAACTTTTTCACTCTACACTTTCACTTTCATCAAGAGGCTTTTTAATTCCTCTTCACTTTCTGCCATAAGGGTAGTGTAATTTGCATATCTGAGGTTATTGGTATTCCTCCCAGCAATCTTGATTCCAGCTTGTGTTTCTTCCAGCCCAGCATTTCTCATGATGCACTGTGCATATAATTTAAATAAGTACATTTTACTGAGTGATAAATATATGCTAGAATGTTTTCATGTGCTTTAAAATATTTTCTTTGCTCAACCTTTAAAATAATTGTCTAGAGTAGGAATTAAAGAAGAGACAAAAATAATATGATCACTTCAATAGATACAGAAAAAGCATTTAGTAAAATTCAATATCCATTCATGATGAAAACTCTCACCAAAGTGGGTATAGAGGGAAAAAAATCTCAACATGATATTATCACCATTTCTGACAAACCCACAGCCAACAGAATACTCAATGGTGAAAAGCCGAAGGCCTTCCTGATAAATTCAGAAATAAGACAAGAATGCCCACTCTCATCACTTCTATTGACATAGTACTGGAAGTGCCAACCACACCAATCAAAAAAGAAAAAAAAATAAGTAAAGGGTATCTAAATCAGAAGGAATGAGGTAAAATTGTCACTATTTGCAGATAACACAATACTTTATACAGAGAATCCTAGAGACTCCAAGCAAAAACTATTAGAACTAATAAATGAATTCTGAAAAGTGGTAGGATACATTGTTATTATAGAAATATTTTGTATTTATTTACACTAATAATAAAATATCAAAAAGGAAAAGTAAAACAGAAACAAAACTCATTTAAAATCACATCAAACCCTCTCTAGGGATAAGCCTAACCAAGGAGGTGAAAGAGCCACTCACTGAGAAATATAGAACACTGATAAAGGAAACTAAAGATGACTAAAAACAAACAAACTAGCAAGATATCTTATGCTTTGGATTGGAAAGGTTAATATCATTAAAATGGCCACACTACTCAAAGCAATCTACAGATTGAATGCAAACCCTAGAAAAATACCCATTACATTTTTCAAAGAACTAGAAGAAACAATCTTAAAATTTATATAAAACCACAAAAGACCCAATTGCCAAAGTGATCCTGAGGAAAAAGGAAAATGCCAGAGTCATGACCCTCCCAGACCCCAGATAATACTACAAAAATAGAGTAATTAAAACAGCATGGTATTGGCACAAAACAGACAAGTGGATCAATGGAACAGAGTAGAGAGCCCATAGATGACCCATGGTCAATTAATCTATGACAAAGGAAGCAAGAATACACAGTAGATAGGACAAAGTCTCTTCAGCAAGTGGTGCTGGGAAAGCTGGATAGCTACATATACATCAATGAAGTTAGAATATTCCCTCACACCATATACAAAAATTAAAAAAATATAGATGAAAGACCTAAGTATTAGACATGACACAATAAAACTCCTGAAAAAGAACACACACAAAATATTCTCTGACATAAATCTGTTTTCCTTGACCAGGCTCCCAAATCAAAATAAATAAAAACAAAAATAACAAATGGGACAAACTCAAATTTAAAAGTTTTTGCACAGTAAAGGAAACCACCAACAAAATGAAATGGCAACCTATGGAATGGGAGAAAATCTTTGCAAACTATGTGACCCTCAAGGGATTAATAACTGAAATATACAAACAGCTCATACAATTCAATACTTAAAAAAAAAAAAAAAACTAATCAACAAGTGGGCAGAAGACTTAAGCAGACATATAAATGGCTAAGAGGCACATGAAAAGATCCTCAACATGGCTAATTATTAGAGAAATGCAAACTANTCTCATCCTCCGTCGTCTCCTTCTCCTCCTGCCCCCAATCCCTCCCAGCATCAGAATCTTTTCCAATGAGTCAACGCTTCGCATGAGGTGGCCGAAGTACTGGAGTTTCAGCTTTAGCATCATTCCCTCCAAAGAAATCCCAGGGCTGATCTCCTTCAGAATGGACTGGTTGGATCTCCTTGCAGCCCAAGGGACTCTCATGAGCCTTCTCCAACACCACAGTTCAAAAGCATGGATTCTTTGGTGCTCAGCCTTCTTCACAGTCCAACTCTCACATCCATACACGACCACTGGAAAAACCATAGCCTTGACTAGATGGACCTTAGTTGGCAAAGTAATCTCTGCTTTTGAATGTGCTATCTAGGTTGGTCATAACTTTCCTTCCAAGGAGTAAGTGTCTTTTAAGTTCATGGCTGCAATCACCATCTGCAGTGATTTTGGAGCCCCCCAAAATAAAGTCTGACACTATTTCCACTGTTTCCCCATCTATTTCCCATGAAGTGATGGGACCAGATGCCATGATCTTTGTTTTCTGAATACTGAGCTTTAACCCAACTTTTTCACTCTACACTTTCACTTTCATCAAGAGGCTTTTTAATTCCTCTTCACTTTCTGCCATAAGGGTAGTGTAATTTGCATATCTGAGGTTATTGGTATTCCTCCCAGCAATCTTGATTCCAGCTTGTGTTTCTTCCAGCCCAGCATTTCTCATGATGCACTGTGCATATAATTTAAATAAGTACATTTTACTGAGTGATAAATATATGCTAGAATGTTTTCATGTGCTTTAAAATATTTTCTTTGCTCAACCTTTAAAATAATTGTCTAGAGTAGGAATTAAAGAAGAGACAAAAATAATATGATCACTTCAATAGATACAGAAAAAGCATTTAGTAAAATTCAATATCCATTCATGATGAAAACTCTCACCAAAGTGGGTATAGAGGGAAAAAAATCTCAACATGATATTATCACCATTTCTGACAAACCCACAGCCAACAGAATACTCAATGGTGAAAAGCCGAAGGCCTTCCTGATAAATTCAGAAATAAGACAAGAATGCCCACTCTCATCACTTCTATTGACATAGTACTGGAAGTGCCAACCACACCAATCAAAAAAGAAAAAAAAATAAGTAAAGGGTATCTAAATCAGAAGGAATGAGGTAAAATTGTCACTATTTGCAGATAACACAATACTTTATACAGAGAATCCTAGAGACTCCAAGCAAAAACTATTAGAACTAATAAATGAATTCTGAAAAGTGGTAGGATACATTGTTATTATAGAAATATTTTGTATTTATTTACACTAATAATAAAATATCAAAAAGGAAAAGTAAAACAGAAACAAAACTCATTTAAAATCACATCAAACCCTCTCTAGGGATAAGCCTAACCAAGGAGGTGAAAGAGCCACTCACTGAGAAATATAGAACACTGATAAAGGAAACTAAAGATGACTAAAAACAAACAAACTAGCAAGATATCTTATGCTTTGGATTGGAAAGGTTAATATCATTAAAATGGCCACACTACTCAAAGCAATCTACAGATTGAATGCAAACCCTAGAAAAATACCCATTACATTTTTCAAAGAACTAGAAGAAACAATCTTAAAATTTATATAAAACCACAAAAGACCCAATTGCCAAAGTGATCCTGAGGAAAAAGGAAAATGCCAGAGTCATGACCCTCCCAGACCCCAGATAATACTACAAAAATAGAGTAATTAAAACAGCATGGTATTGGCACAAAACAGACAAGTGGATCAATGGAACAGAGTAGAGAGCCCATAGATGACCCATGGTCAATTAATCTATGACAAAGGAAGCAAGAATACACAGTAGATAGGACAAAGTCTCTTCAGCAAGTGGTGCTGGGAAAGCTGGATAGCTACATATACATCAATGAAGTTAGAATATTCCCTCACACCATATACAAAAATTAAAAAAATATAGATGAAAGACCTAAGTATTAGACATGACACAATAAAACTCCTGAAAAAGAACACACACAAAATATTCTCTGACATAAATCTGTTTTCCTTGACCAGGCTCCCAAATCAAAATAAATAAAAACAAAAATAACAAATGGGACAAACTCAAATTTAAAAGTTTTTGCACAGTAAAGGAAACCACCAACAAAATGAAATGGCAACCTATGGAATGGGAGAAAATCTTTGCAAACTATGTGACCCTCAAGGGATTAATAACTGAAATATACAAACAGCTCATACAATTCAATACTTAAAAAAAAAAAAAAAACTAATCAACAAGTGGGCAGAAGACTTAAGCAGACATATAAATGGCTAAGAGGCACATGAAAAGATCCTCAACATGGCTAATTATTAGAGAAATGCAAACTAAATCATAATGAAATATCACCTCACACCAGTCAGAATGGTCATCATAAAAAATCTACAAAAAATAAATGTTACAGAGGTTGTGGAGAAAAAGGAATGTTCCTACACTGTTTGTGGGAATGTAAATTAATGCAGCTACAGTGAAAAACAGGTTCGAGGTTTCTCAAAGATAACTAAAAATAGAACAAATATATGACCCAGCAAGTCCACTCCTAAGTATATATTCAAAAAAGATAAAAACTCTAGCTTAAAAAGATACATGCACCCCAATGTTCACAGAAGTACTATTTACAATAGCCAAGACACAAAAAAACCCAAGAGCATGTAACAGATTGCTGGTTTAAAAAGATTTCTGTGTGTGTGTGTGTGTGTGTGTGTAATGAAATATTATTCAGCCATAAAAAGGACCAAACATTGACATTTGCAGCAACATGTATTGATCTAGAAAATATCATACTAACTGAAATAAGAGAAATACTATATGATATTGCCTATATGTAGAGTCTAAAAAATAATATAAATGAATCTATACAGCTATAGAAAAAAAATCTATGGTAACTAAATAGGAAAGGGAGGGAAAGGTAAATTAGGAATACAAGATTAACAGATACAAACTACTTTATGTAAAATTTAAAAACATAAATAGTCAAAATTAAAAAAAGTTTCAAAAACAGTAATTTAAATTTCATGATTTTTTAATTCATTATACATTTTGGTGAAAACTGAAATTTAGTTATAGAATCAAGTGGATAGAAAACTCCTTTGATCCAGGGCATCAGAAAAGGTTTTGGGAAGGGTTTGGCATTTACCCTAAATCTATAAGGTTAGAAAGGATACTATTAAGAGGGACAGGCATTTTAGAAAAGTTTAGATAAAGTTACACATGAATGAAAGGACTCTAACTGATTCATATTAGTAAATTTCATCGCAGTTCAGGAACTGAATAATAGACTGAAGCAAAAGATTACGAATAAATTTTAGTAGTATTCTGAGAGAATAATTGAGAGATGAGAAATGATGAGGTGTCAGAGAACATTTAGGAAGATATTAGGAAATAAGTCTGTTAAAAAAATCCGATCTAAGAAAATTTACTTGGAATGGAATAAAAAGATTCCAAAGACACTCTGGAGAGACAGAAACTTTGACTTGAAAAAGACTGCCTGTGGGGATGAAGGGTCAAGAAGTACAATAAGATCAGTAATTTAGTTAACCTGCTAAGTTATAAGGATACTTTCTGAGGTAGAAAATAAAAAAGAAAAACAAGATAGATAATATAATAGCTCATGTATAAATCTTGTAAGTTTGCAGTATGTATGAGAGAGATCTTCATAAATATGTTCAACGGGGATTTCAAAATAAGGTCTTAGACTTCAGAGGAGACTTTCGTAGAAATAGCAGGCTGGCAACTAAGTTCAAGGATCCAGTTGCTCTTGATAAGAGTAATTTGTAATCATATAAATGTAAGTCAAAATCACGTTAAATGGATGCCACTGAAAAGAAAAAGAGAAAAAAAGAGGAAAATGGATCCAGTAACTGAAGGATGTGATGTGATGGAGGGAGGTTAACCAACCCTATTGTGATAATTACTTGCAAAATACACATGTATCAAAATCGAATCATATTGTATACATTAAACGTTCTACAATGAAGTGTTTTAAACAAGTATCTAAGTAATAAAGGCTTGAAAATTGAGGAGACATTGAGATAAGAGGAGAAGCAGAGCATATGACAGCATTATTATAGAATTGAAGATGTAGTGAGTCTCAAGAAGAAGCTTCCAAACAGTGGAAATTTTGTAGGAATGAAGCTTAAGAACAGATCATTGAGTATGGCTACCTTGAAAGCCTTTAAACTTTCCTATTAAGATCAATTGATGGGGACAAAATAAGTTTGTAGTATTTTGAGGAATGTGGGAAATATGAGAAATTGGAATCAGAAAAGCTACATTTAACTTTGAGAATACTTTTAAAAGACGGAAGTATGAAGCTTGAATGAGAAGTGAAGTTAAGTTGCTTTTTTAGGATATAGAATTGAACCTTTTTATCTACCCTTTGGAATAGCAAGAGACGAGCAGAAGAAAGATATCGGAAAAATAATTAGGCAAAGTCCAAGAGGAGAAAAGAGGCAAACAGTTGAGAGCAAAGATATAAGTTATATATAAGGAAGGGTAAGAATAAAATGTCTCTGGAAAAAAATGTATTGAACATTATTCTGTTCCCTCAGAATAGGTTTAATTCATTTGATAGTAAGAAGAGGCTGAGAAAGCAATGAAGATATCAAGCTGCCACAGCTGATAATAACTAAGTCAAAGCATGAATCCAGCAGAATATACTCTGCCATGTCCCAATCCAGGAACAGATAAGTGAGGCTGATAAACACTTATGTTATTTTATTTTTGTTATATACCATGCTAGTAGGAATAAAGTAGCAGGCTGGTAACTAAGTTCAAGGATCCAGTTGCTCTTGATATTTCCTGCCCAGTTTATACAGACCAATAACTGCAGTTCAGTGTATGCAGACAAAGGTTTGTGCTCTAAAATCAAATAATTGTTGTCTGATGTTTCTATTATCTCAAGGAAAAAATGTTTGCAAGCTTAGGTAACAACAATGTTAAGCCTTTATAAATACTCCATTTTAACTTTTTTCTAATACACCATTATATTTATATACTTGACATTGTATATGTCCAGCTCTGATTTCCTAATCTGACCTATAGCACTCATAGAATATTGGAGTTGCTAAGCATGATCCTTGACTTTTCCAGATAGTCTTCTGAATGAAAAGTAAATATAAAATTAGAGAATTGGGTAAAATAGTAAAAATATGCTTCAGGGAGATAAAAGATGACAAATGCAGAAATATAAAGTTACTGAGCAATATTAAAGAGAAAACTCAGATTGACAGGCTTGGAAGCAAAACAAGCAAGTTATAATAGTTAACACATAAAGCATCGTACACACATAAAGCAATGTACTGACATTCTAATGATAGTAGCATATACTAAGCTCTATACACTGTTCCTCATTCTCTACTTATTTTGGAAAGAAAACTTCTCATTCTGACTTTCAATGACAATATTTCAGTGGGACAACTAATCCTGGATTGTCACCCTTCATCCTCAAGTTCTGCAAACCATAGTTCTATTTATATCTCACTCCAAACTCTACTTATTCCCTCAATGACAGAATTACCTTTAAAATTTTTTTCCAATGAAAAATACCAGTCAGAGATGAATAGCTGATAAGAGAATACTAGAGGTATAGGTCAAGATTTCAGTTCTTTAAGTTTCCAAAACTTCTCTTGTTACTTCAAAGTAGTTGTTTTTTTGTTGTTTTGTTTTTGTAACTTCAATGTATCTTCATATAGATTTGTTTTAAGTTATTTGAGTTAGGCTTTTATTGCTTATAACCTAAATAGCCTTCACTAATAGATTAATTAAAGCCAGTATAGTTTATTTGTATGGAATCTAGCATAAGTTCACTTTTTTATGGGTCTTATGAAAAATAAATAATTAATCCAGCAAGCTCTGATTCTGTACGTATGAAAATTAGGATATAAGAAAGGTTAACATGTAGAGTACATCATGAGAAACGCTGGGCTGGAAGAAACACAAGCTGGAATCAAGATTGCCGGGAGAAATATCAATCACCTCAGATACGCAGATGACACCACCCTTACGGCAGAAAGTGAAGAGGAACTAAAAAGCCTCTTGATGAAAGTGAAAGAGGAGAGTGAAAAAGCTGGCTTAAAGCTCAACATTCCAAAAATGAAGATCATGGCATCTGGTCCCATCACTTTATGGGAAATAGATGGGGAAACAGTGTCAGATTTTATTTTGGGGGGCTCCAAAATCACTGCAGATGGTGACTGCCACCATGAAATCAAAAAACGCTTACTCCTTGGGAGGAAAGTTATGACCAACCTAGAAAGCATACTGAAAAGCAGAGACATTATTTTGCCAACAAAGGTCTGTCTTTTCAAGGCTATGGTTTTTCCAGTAGTCATGTATGGATGTGAGATTTGGACTGTGAAGAAAGCCAAGAGCTGAAGAATTGATGCTTTTGAACTATGGTGTTGGAGAAGACTCTTGAGAGTCCTTTGGACTGCAAGGAGATCCAACCAGTCCATCCTAAAGGAGATCAGTCCTGGGTGTTCATTGGAAGGACTGATGCTGAAGCTGAAACTCAATACTTTGGCCACCTCATGTGAAGAATTGACTTATTGGAAAAGACCCTGATGTTGAGAGGTACTGGGGGCAGGAGTAGAAGGGGACAACTGAGGATGAGATGGCTGGATGGCATCACTGACTCGATGGACGTGAGTTTGAGTGAACTCCGGGAGTTGGTGATGGACAGGGAGGCCTGGCAAGCTGCAATTCATGGGGTCGCAGAGTCAGACACGACTGAGCAACTGAAATGAACTGAATTGAATCTTCTAAATTAAAAATAATGATAACCAAGACTGTATACAGAATATTTTACCAGAGAAAATAGACTATTTTCAAATATTGAATAGTTTGCATTCAAAATATGTACCAATTACAAGTGATACTTGATGTTTCACTACAATATGTCTCACTGAACACCTACATGGAAATCAGCCTGTATTTCTGCTGGAAGTTGTTTGATAATACAAAAATAATTATTTTGCTGTTATTATGCATGATGAATACATTTTTATTTTAAAATTGCCAGACAGTATTCATTAAGTTTAGATTATTTTTGATGCATACACCACACAAAATGAGTATTCTACCTAGCTCCTACTGCTGCTAAGTCGCTTCAGTCGTATCCGACTCTGTGCGACCCTATAGACGGTAGTCCAGCAGGCTTCCCCCGTCCTTGGGATTCTCCAGGCAAGAATACTGGAGTGGCTTGCCATTTCCTTCTCCAATGCATGAAAGTGAGAAGTGAAAGTGAAATCGCTCAGTCGTGTCCAACTCTTAGCAACTCCATGGACTGCAGTCTAGCAGGCTCCCCTGCCCATGGGATTTTCCAGGCAAGAGTACTGGAGTGGGGTGCCATTGCCTTCTCTGATTCTACCTACAGGCAACCACTAATTTAAATCTGACATTTATATTTCCAGGTGAAATTCTTACATATCCCTACTTTCCTTGTGTGTGTGTGCACACACTTGGTAGCTCAGTTGTGTCCAACTCTGTGTGACTCCACAGATTGTAGCCTGCCAGTCTCCACTGTTCATGGAATTTTCCAGGCAGGAATACTGAAGAGGGTGTCATTTACTACTTAGGGGATCTTCCTGACCCTGGGATAGAACCCAGATCTCCTTCATTGGCAGGTGGATTCTTTATCACTGCACCCACCTGGGAAGCTCCCTACTTTTCTTAGGAAATACATATAAAAATTTACAGAATTATGTGTATTTGTAACAACACTTTTCCTCTATGTATTTTAATATAGATACACCATTTAATATTGTTTTAAGCTCTTTACATTTATGAATATTTTTAAAAGATTTTTTTCATAACAGTAGACATAAAATTACACATCCTTTTAAATTGTGCATTATTTTCCATAATTTTGATACATCATAGTTTACTTAGCCCCAGTTCTCAACTGGGGAAAATGCNAATGAAGATCATGGCATCTGGTCCCATCACTTTATGGGAAATAGATGGGGAAACAGTGTCAGATTTTATTTTGGGGGGCTCCAAAATCACTGCAGATGGTGACTGCCACCATGAAATCAAAAAACGCTTACTCCTTGGGAGGAAAGTTATGACCAACCTAGAAAGCATACTGAAAAGCAGAGACATTATTTTGCCAACAAAGGTCTGTCTTTTCAAGGCTATGGTTTTTCCAGTAGTCATGTATGGATGTGAGATTTGGACTGTGAAGAAAGCCAAGAGCTGAAGAATTGATGCTTTTGAACTATGGTGTTGGAGAAGACTCTTGAGAGTCCTTTGGACTGCAAGGAGATCCAACCAGTCCATCCTAAAGGAGATCAGTCCTGGGTGTTCATTGGAAGGACTGATGCTGAAGCTGAAACTCAATACTTTGGCCACCTCATGTGAAGAATTGACTTATTGGAAAAGACCCTGATGTTGAGAGGTACTGGGGGCAGGAGTAGAAGGGGACAACTGAGGATGAGATGGCTGGATGGCATCACTGACTCGATGGACGTGAGTTTGAGTGAACTCCGGGAGTTGGTGATGGACAGGGAGGCCTGGCAAGCTGCAATTCATGGGGTCGCAGAGTCAGACACGACTGAGCAACTGAAATGAACTGAATTGAATCTTCTAAATTAAAAATAATGATAACCAAGACTGTATACAGAATATTTTACCAGAGAAAATAGACTATTTTCAAATATTGAATAGTTTGCATTCAAAATATGTACCAATTACAAGTGATACTTGATGTTTCACTACAATATGTCTCACTGAACACCTACATGGAAATCAGCCTGTATTTCTGCTGGAAGTTGTTTGATAATACAAAAATAATTATTTTGCTGTTATTATGCATGATGAATACATTTTTATTTTAAAATTGCCAGACAGTATTCATTAAGTTTAGATTATTTTTGATGCATACACCACACAAAATGAGTATTCTACCTAGCTCCTACTGCTGCTAAGTCGCTTCAGTCGTATCCGACTCTGTGCGACCCTATAGACGGTAGTCCAGCAGGCTTCCCCCGTCCTTGGGATTCTCCAGGCAAGAATACTGGAGTGGCTTGCCATTTCCTTCTCCAATGCATGAAAGTGAGAAGTGAAAGTGAAATCGCTCAGTCGTGTCCAACTCTTAGCAACTCCATGGACTGCAGTCTAGCAGGCTCCCCTGCCCATGGGATTTTCCAGGCAAGAGTACTGGAGTGGGGTGCCATTGCCTTCTCTGATTCTACCTACAGGCAACCACTAATTTAAATCTGACATTTATATTTCCAGGTGAAATTCTTACATATCCCTACTTTCCTTGTGTGTGTGTGCACACACTTGGTAGCTCAGTTGTGTCCAACTCTGTGTGACTCCACAGATTGTAGCCTGCCAGTCTCCACTGTTCATGGAATTTTCCAGGCAGGAATACTGAAGAGGGTGTCATTTACTACTTAGGGGATCTTCCTGACCCTGGGATAGAACCCAGATCTCCTTCATTGGCAGGTGGATTCTTTATCACTGCACCCACCTGGGAAGCTCCCTACTTTTCTTAGGAAATACATATAAAAATTTACAGAATTATGTGTATTTGTAACAACACTTTTCCTCTATGTATTTTAATATAGATACACCATTTAATATTGTTTTAAGCTCTTTACATTTATGAATATTTTTAAAAGATTTTTTTCATAACAGTAGACATAAAATTACACATCCTTTTAAATTGTGCATTATTTTCCATAATTTTGATACATCATAGTTTACTTAGCCCCAGTTCTCAACTGGGGAAAATGCGAGTGGAGTGTGTACTGCTAAGCAGTACACCTTATTTTTGTGCTTGCTGCCAACAAAAAATTAATCAAATTTTGTGTTTCATTTGGGCTTTTAGCTACTCTTATTGTCTACCCTTTTTGCCACTGTCAATATAATATGGGGTCAATACTCCACGAAGTACACACATATCACATATGCTCACTAGACATTTGAAAGAAATATGAAAACTCTTTTTAAGTTTAAGAAAAAGAGTAGTTTGTCTAAAATAAGCAAACAAACAAAATTCTGCTAAGTTCTGGAAATAAATTTGGACACTAATCTCAAATACTCTAATCAACACATTAAATAATTACTCTCAAAATTAGGATGAGTTAAATTACAACTACTCATGTTAAGACAGGACTCGAGTCATTATTATTGCTGTTTTACTTTCTAAGTCTTGTCTGACTCTTTTGCAACCCCATGGACTGTAGGCTGCAAAGCTCCTCTGTTCATGCGATTTCCCAAGGAAGAATACTGGAGTGGGTTGCCATTTCTGTCTCCAAGGGATCTTCCTCACCCAGGGAGAGAACTCATGTCTCCTGCATTAGCAGGCTGATTCTTTACCATTGAGTCACCTGGGAGTCACTGTACTCATGATATAACTGAAATTTTTCTGTCCCTCTTTTGGTAATATTCACTTTTTTAGAGAGCAGTCTGTGAATTGACTTGAGATAGTTTCAGCCGTGTACCACAGCTGGGGTAGGGGCTTCCCATGTGGCTCACTTGGTAAAGAACGCACCTGCCAAAGCAGGAGATGAGGATTCAATCCCTGGGTTGGGAAGATGCCCTGGAGTAGGAAATGGCAACCCACCCCAGTATTCTTGCCTGAGAAATCCCTTGAACAGAGGAACCTGTTGGGCTATAGTCCAGAGGGATGCAAAGAGTTGAACACAGCTTAGCAATTAAATCACCACTACTGCATCTGGGATCACTGCTTTATGCATGTTTATGTTTGACATAATAAATTAATTAAAAATTTGATGGAACCAATAGTAATAATTCTTTCCTGAGGTCCTTCTGAAACTAAGATATTTACAAAATGTTAAAAAAATGAAGCTCTCTGGTACATGACATTATTTAAGAAAATGATAACTGTAAATAACTAAAATGCTTCTTAATTATGCTAAAAAACTTAGCCAATGTGCAACTTCATCAATGTCCTGGGAATGCTGTTTATGTTTTAAACTATTAATAAATATTGTTCACTGTGTCTAGTTGTCTTGATACTGACAGATAGTCAGTGTGAGTAACAGTAGAAGGAAATAATATCTGAAAAACAGAGAACTTAAGAAGCAGTGACCATGGCAACTGCAGACAAATGAAAAACATCTGCTGTTGGTATTATTAAAACATCATTTGGTAAGGAGGGAATTTTCAAAACAGTTAAGGAGCATTCTCTTGTCAGACGTAGTTTGCACCATTTCCTAAGGTAGAACAGGTGCTAAATTTAAAAGACGGAGTTTCAGTCTTCAACCAATCATCTTCTTACAATTTCATTGTCTAAAGATATAATTTGTTATATAAGCATCTCTGAGGCTAAATGTCACTGAGAGAACTTTAGTTTCTATCTACATGGTCCACTTTTATTTGTAGCATCAGCAATGAATAAAAAATTTCTAATTTGAATAAGCCATATTGTAGACAAAGAGGAATTTTAATAACTGCTGGAGTAAAAAGGGAGGAGGTCATTTTACATATTTCCAAACTGAAAAAAGTAGTTAGCAAATTTAGCTAAATTAGGGCAAGAAACAGATGCCCAGACTGTTGAATTTTCTCTAAATCAAGAAGATATTGAATATTCTCCATATTTTAAATAAATTAAATCATCCAGGAATCTATTATACTTATGAGCCATGCTAATCTATGCTGTATTATAGAACCTGTATTCTAACATAAAACATCTTACAAACTGAACAGATGGTTCTGTTAATATATCTCAGATGAGTTAAACTTGCCTCACTGTTTATAAGGAAGTGATCTTAAATGTACCTCAGCAAGGATATGAATAGCTGATTTTAACTACATTTAAGGAAATGTCAGAAAGCTACACATTACCAAAGACATGTAAAATAAAATTAGTTGTACTATTTTCATAAATTTAAATTACTGGTATAAAAATATTTTATCTTCATTACACAAATTAAAATCTGCTAAATTAGAGACAAAAAATATTACTTAGTATATGAAATAAATATATGATAGGATGAATGAAAGAGCTGGCATTTTTTCTTTTTCACAGAAAAATTTTACCTTTCCATTTTTTTCTTTTTATAAGATTGCCTCATGACTAAAAGGCAGGATTGCAGTGAAAAAAAAGTTTAAAGCCCTACAAAAGTACCAAATAAAATGCAACTTTAACCTATGAAATAAATGATTACAGAAATTAGAATTAATAGAAGGTAGTGTAGCAAAGTGAGAAGGAAATGGCAATCCACTCCAGTACTGTTGCCTGGAAAATCCCATGAACAGAAGAGCCTGGTAGGCTACAGTCCATGGGGTCGCAAAGAGTCGGACACGACTGAGCGACTTCACTTAGTATAGCAAAGTACATATTGTTATTCACTTAAAAGTAATTGAAAGATATGATGAAATCTGGAAGATGAAACTTTTTTCAGCCCCTCTGCATTGCTGATTAAGGAAACCTTGGAATCTTGGCTAGCAGGTTAGAGCTTTTTTTAAATATTGCTTCATGAATTTAGGGTTGTAGAAGATGTGCTACTAGAGATGTTTGATTTTCTTCTGTCTTGAAAAATTATTTAGTGATTTGCAACCTAGTCTTAACTTTTAATAAAATGAACCTAAAGAAACTTAAATTTTTGGATACTTAAAAATATTTATCTGCTTAGGTAATTATGTGACAGGCATTGTACTGGGCCCTTTAAACCTTTCTCATAATGCACACATATATATGCATATATAATACACATATATATAAAAGTTGTTTTATTTTTTATTACTATATATACAAGTCAAATCCACATTAATTTTCTCTGTCTTATGTGCAGATGCTTTGCTGAAAATACCTCATTCCTTATTTTGGATTACTTTGCTTAATTTTTCTCATATTAATTTCCCCCCAAAGAAATACTGAATGAGGAATAAGTTCTGGTTGTTTGGATTTTCAGTAATCTGGACCAAGACCAGGAATGGCTCAGAAAAAGGGTGATGACAAATAGTTGCAGTAAAGGTTGAAAGTCTAAAAATGTATATTTGAATGCTTAAATGGTGTTAACTGTGTAAAAAAAAAAGTCACTCAGTTGTGTCTGACTCTTTGAGACCCCATGGATTGTAGCCCACAAGGCTCTCTGTCCATGGGACTTTTCAGGCAAGACTACTGGAGTGGATTGCCATTTCCTTCTTCAGGGAAACTTCCCAATCCAGGGACTGAACCCAAGGATTGTATCCAGGTCTTCTGCATTGCAGGCAGATTCTTCACCATCTGAGCCACCAAGGAAGCCACTTAGAGCCCCTTTAATCCCAAATCTCTCCTTTCTTCCCTGTCCTGTCATTGTTAATCATTGCATTCCCTCCACTAAATTCCTGTACCACCGACAGCTTCTTCCCCTGACTACCAGAGTGTGCAACAGGACAAAGGCTTCGCGCCCTGCATCTCTGCACACCTGTTACTGTGTAATCTGTCCCAAAATTGATATCCTTTCTTTGGTTGCACATCATGAAATGTTGCTATATTTTTAATTCCCAAAGTTTCAAGATATTATAAGAAAAATATAGGCACTCTGAGGAAAAAGAAAAGGGAAGATCAAGTCCTATCAAACGTTTAAAATTGACTGAATGACTTTAAAATGAAAGGTGAAAAGTAACTCACAGATTGACACTATAGCTGTGTGAAAATGTTTATAGAATCACCATTTGGAAGGAAAACAATAATGTAATCTAACTCTACAGATGTAAAAATTTACTATTAGATGTAAAAATCAAAGATATGAATCAATTTGTTCAAATAAAAAATGGCCTAGATGGTTGTTAGAAAATGACCAACATAAGAACAAGCAGCAATGCAGTTCTTATAGCTGAGGCATTCAAACATAGGCTGCAAGCAAAAATAGATATTTTCACCTTATTAGGAAATTACTGCAAAACTATACTTATTGTTTTGCCTTAATTATCTTAAAAACTTGACATTTGCTCTTCAAATAGGGTGGCAATGTTTTCAACTGCCAAAACACACAAGAAACCTCTGGCCAAATCAAGACCACATAGACATTACATTTTATATCTGTAATAAGTTGTTTGAAAGCAGTCAAATACCAAATAAGTATTTACGCTTAAGAGTAATTAAAATACCAGAGGCAGAAAACAAGGAGAATAAAGAATACTATCTGTCTTAGATTTATTTGAAATTCAACCTGGCGAATAAGCCAAATATTGGTTTTCTAGGACTAATTCTTATTTGTTTGCTTTTCTCTTCTTCTTTTTTAAACTGTTTTTCAATTTCTTTTCCTTTTTTCCATTTTTCTATAGTCCTTCACTCTTCCCCTCATCTCTACCCCTATTACATTACTGTTCTTTATCAATTCAGAGTTAAGGCAAAGATTTAGCAACTGGATGTGAGTCCACATGGAGGAGATGTAGGAAGCATCTCTCCTCTCTGCTGCCATCTGTGGAAGGAGGTCAAAGGTTAAGCTAAAAGAACATCCCAGTTCTTAGAAAGAATAACTCTCCTAGCAAAATTTTCAGATTCATCTGGAATCACATCTTCCTACTGGAAGACCATGGATTTATTTATTTATTTTTTTGAAGCCCATGGCCTTCAAAGTATCTGAGAAAAAATGGTAAAATGAGTTGCAGCTATAGCAGAATACTTGCTGATATATTATTTTAAAAATATTGCTGATATAAAATAATTGGAATGATTAGTGTATTGCAATTATTCTTAATATTGTTTAATTATCTTTTCACCTTTAGTGTTCAGTTATTTTGGAAGATTTTGTGGAAAAAATTAAAAGATGCTCATAGATGGCCTTTCCCTTTATCTTGTGAAGGATTCAAACAAATTAAGACATTGGGTTAAAGATTCCAAAGTAAAAGGGAAGGAAAAACAAGTCATTGAGTTGAAGTAGAGGCTAAACGGAGAAGGCAATGGCAGCCCACTCCAGTACTGTGGCCTGGCAAATCCCATGGATGGAGGAGCCTGGAAGGCTGCAGTCCATGGGGTTGCTGAGGGTCGGACACGACTGAGCGACTTCACTTTCACTTTTCACTTTCATGCATTGGAGAAGGAAATGGCAACCCACTCCAGTGCTCTTGCCTGTAGAATCCCGGGGAATGGGGGAGCCGGGTGGGCTGCCATCTATTGGGTCGCACAGAGTTGGACACAACTGAAGCGACAGAGCAGCAGCAGAGACTAAACTCTAAGGTATTTTTCTTGAATTAGTAGTGAAGGTTAGTGTATACATCCAGAATAGGCAGATAGCTAATTCTCCAGGTATATAGTCAATTCCCAGAGGTGTACTGCCTCTAAATGCATGCAGATAGACTAGATTCTAGGAATCAGATATTTAGATTACCAAAAACCTGCCACACTCCTACTTGGAAAGAAAGATAAACTATTGGCCATGCCAAGGGAAAATATGGGTTTGGACAATGAACAGCCATGACAGGTTGAAACTGACCTGGTTTCTGCTTTAATATGACACAAAAGTTTCTGGAGATTTTGTTCATAATTCTAAGAGAAGACAACTTCTAAGACAGAAAACTGGGACTGAATTACCTGCTGCTTTTATAGGATGAGGGTCAGAGTCAAAACTAATAAATTATTCTACAATGGATACAGGTAAAAAGACACTTGACAAAGGTATCTAAAACATCTGAGATGAGAGACTGAGATTCAAAAACAGCACAGAGCACTATGAAGGGAGTCCAGCAATTATTTGTTTTTATTAATATTGTTTATTTTAACAAACAATTATCTTAATAGTATTATTAAATCATTTTAATTATTATTTATAATATTAATATTATTATTTTAATATCATTATTGTATTTATCTTAATTAGAATTATTTTT
>SJYA01001598.1:330446-461153 GCA_006410615.1 Neotragus moschatus
TATTGCTTATAATAATTGTTTTAATAATGTTTTAATATTAAATCATATTAATGGCTATAAATATTTATTTTAATAAATTGTTTTAATAATATTTTTTAGTTTTTAAGGTATAATTGCAAAGCGAAAAAGCATATTTTTATATATTATATCCCAGAAGGGAACATAATGGAAATCACTAATTCGTTAACTTGGGCTAACTGATTTTCTTGTTTTTGTGCAAGCTTGGGAACACATTTTCTCCAGAAGGAGATTTACATCACCTATCAATATGCAATTAATTAGGAAGTTTATAGATCTGCACTGGTTATTTTAAAAGATTTATATCTGTGCATTTCTATTCCCATAAACTTGTATAACTAAACACAATGAATTAGTATCTCCGAACCAGGTTTTTGAATGCTAGGTGAATATCAGACTTTCCTCACTTGATATAATAGACAATAATGCAGTTACAAGAACATAATTACATATTTTCTCATTAAATATAGAAATGCTTTTAGCAATTACTACAGGTTTAATATATTTCCTGTTAAAAGTTGTATTTGAAATAAAGAAATAAAATGATTGTTTAAAAAATTTTATGCTTCTTCTATCAACCTTCCAGACTGATGAAATTGAATGTATTTAGAAATTGGAGAATGAAATGATTAACATTTATAATATTTAAAAATATGAAACAAATATAGGAATGAGATTTTTCATGTTATTGATCAACTGGAAAAAAGTCAACAATTTGGAAGCTAAAGCCTCAAATTCAACTTATAACTCTTTATTGCAAGCATTTTATTTAAAAGTCCTGTCATTTATTGACTTTACAATATATAAATATTCTCAGTTTAGTAAACAAATACTTTTATTGGTGAGCAAATAAAAGAGGTAATTTCAGTAATGGTATTATTGTTGAAACTGTGGGGAAAAAGTCATATGGTTTAATTACATAAGTGAAGTAGGAAATATAGTTTTCACTGGGTATTTGCCAGAAACTACTCACTGTTATTTAATACTTATATACATATCCATGGAGCATCTAGATGGTGCTTCCCACGTGGCACCAGTGGTAAAGAACCTGCCTGACAATGCAGGAGTCTTAAGAGCTACACATTGGGAAGATTCCCCTAGAAGAGGGTACCACAGCCAGCTCCAGTGTTCTTGTCTGGAGAATCCCATGGACAGATGAGCCTGGTAGGCTAAGATCCAAAGGGTTACAAAGAATCAAATATGACTGAAACAACTGAGCACAGCACAGCACAGTCCATCAAAAAATGAAACCAATGATTTTCTTTGGCCAGTCCTTAACTTTCCTGGCTGCTGGTTTCTTTGGATTAGACAATTAAAAACTCAAGGGATTGGACTCCATCAGTTCAGTTCAGTCACTCAGTCCTGTCCGACTCTTTGTGACCCCATGAACCACAGCACACCAGGCCCCCCTGTCCATCACCAAATCCTGTAGTTCACTCAAACTCATGTCCATCGAGTTGGTGATGCCATCCAGCAATCTCATCCTCTGTCGTACCCTTCTGCTCCTGCCCTCAATCCCTCCCAGCATCAGAGCCTTTTCCAAAGAGTCAACTCTTCGCATGAGGTGGCCAAAGTACTGGAGTTTCAGCTTTAGCATCATTCCTTCCAAAGAAATCCCAGGGTTGATCTCCTTCAGAATGGACTGGTTGGATCTCCTTGCAGTCCAAGGGACTTTCAAGAGTCTTCTCCCACACCACAGTTCAAAAGCATCAATTCTTTGGCGTTCAGCTTTCTTCACAGTCCAACTTTCACATTTATACAGGACCACTGGAAAAACCATAGCCTTGACTAGACGGACCTTAGTCAGCAAAGTAATGTCTCTGCTTTTGAATATGCTGTCTAGGTTGGTCATAACTTTCCTTCCAAGGAGTAAGTGTCTTTTAATTTCATGGCTGCAGTCACCATCTACAGTGATTTTGGAGCCCAGAAAAATAAAGTCTGACACTGTTTCCACTGTTTCCCCATCTATTTCCCATGAAGTGATGGGACCAGATGCCATGATCTTTGTTTTCTGAATGTTAAGCTTTAAGTCAACTTTTTCACTCTCCTCTTTCACTTTCATCAAGAGGCTTTTTAGTCCCTCTTCACTTTCTGCCATAAGGGTGGTGTCATCTGCATATGTGAAGTTATTGACATTTCTCCCAGCAATCTTGATTCCAGCTTGTGTTTCTTCCAGCTCAGCGTTTCTCATGATGTACTCTGCATAGAAGTTAAGTAAACAGGGTGACAATATACAGCCTTGACATACTCCTTTCCCAATTAGACAGTCTCAATAACAATCTTTTAGCAGCTATGACCATTAAATATATTAAAATATATTAGACATGGATATGTCATTTATGGCCTTCCTAGCTGGCACAGTGGTAAAGAATTCACTTGCCAATGCAGGAGACACAGGAGGCAAGGGTTCGATCCTTGGGTCAGGAAGATTCCCCATAGTAGGCAATGGCAACCCACTTCAGTATTCTTGCCTGGAAAATTTCACAAACAGAGGAGCCTGGTGGATTAGGTATTATAAACAGCTGGATATGACTGAACGTGCACATGCATGTCATTTATCAGGTCATTCCATGGCCCTAATTTAACTTATTCTATATCAAGCAAGCCTATCTATTGTTAGGTGAATCACTTTTACAAAAAAAAAATTTAAAAATTCCCAGGACCAGAAGAGGAATAAAAGTCACAAGAATATAATAATGCAGAGTATCCTAACATGCTCTCATCCGAAGTCAAGTCAACAAAAGCATTACAAANTTTCACATTTATACAGGACCACTGGAAAAACCATAGCCTTGACTAGACGGACCTTAGTCAGCAAAGTAATGTCTCTGCTTTTGAATATGCTGTCTAGGTTGGTCATAACTTTCCTTCCAAGGAGTAAGTGTCTTTTAATTTCATGGCTGCAGTCACCATCTACAGTGATTTTGGAGCCCAGAAAAATAAAGTCTGACACTGTTTCCACTGTTTCCCCATCTATTTCCCATGAAGTGATGGGACCAGATGCCATGATCTTTGTTTTCTGAATGTTAAGCTTTAAGTCAACTTTTTCACTCTCCTCTTTCACTTTCATCAAGAGGCTTTTTAGTCCCTCTTCACTTTCTGCCATAAGGGTGGTGTCATCTGCATATGTGAAGTTATTGACATTTCTCCCAGCAATCTTGATTCCAGCTTGTGTTTCTTCCAGCTCAGCGTTTCTCATGATGTACTCTGCATAGAAGTTAAGTAAACAGGGTGACAATATACAGCCTTGACATACTCCTTTCCCAATTAGACAGTCTCAATAACAATCTTTTAGCAGCTATGACCATTAAATATATTAAAATATATTAGACATGGATATGTCATTTATGGCCTTCCTAGCTGGCACAGTGGTAAAGAATTCACTTGCCAATGCAGGAGACACAGGAGGCAAGGGTTCGATCCTTGGGTCAGGAAGATTCCCCATAGTAGGCAATGGCAACCCACTTCAGTATTCTTGCCTGGAAAATTTCACAAACAGAGGAGCCTGGTGGATTAGGTATTATAAACAGCTGGATATGACTGAACGTGCACATGCATGTCATTTATCAGGTCATTCCATGGCCCTAATTTAACTTATTCTATATCAAGCAAGCCTATCTATTGTTAGGTGAATCACTTTTACAAAAAAAAAATTTAAAAATTCCCAGGACCAGAAGAGGAATAAAAGTCACAAGAATATAATAATGCAGAGTATCCTAACATGCTCTCATCCGAAGTCAAGTCAACAAAAGCATTACAAAAACGTAAGGATGGATTCCTTTGCAGATCCACTTGGAAAACCCTGAGTGAACTCCTTACAGTCTAACCATGGCTAATACAGAACAAAAGAAAATAATTATCTGATACTGTGACACTCTATAATGTTAGCAGGTTAGATTTTTCATAAGGGCATTTTATAGACGAAGGCTCTTCATGGTACATCAGAGCCAAGTACATCAATTTGTGTATCATATACTGCTGCCTTTTGGTACATGGAATGTTGCTGTTTCACTCTGGGGTTTCCTGGGCCAATGATGGGCTTATGGAAAGAGTTTGCATACAAGGTTAACAAGGATGAAACGATTCAAGTCCAGAGGAGTTTGAATAACATAGATTTTAGTAAGAGATAAAGAAATTTGTTAAAGGAGACTATTCACTGAGAAGGGAAAGAAAAAACCTGAATCTTTGTGATTTTGGAAAGGGAGAGAAATTTAAGAAAGAAATTCCTAATGCCTCATTACTATTTCTTATATATTAATAAAAATATGACAAAAATGAAGAGATTCACATGTGTTTCTCATCAGTGTTTTGGAATATCTGCTGTCATCTGCATTCCATAATAGATGAAGAGATTAGCTTTCAAAGAATGAAAAAACATGGTGTTTTGTTCCCGGCATGTTGTATAAATATAGAAAGAAGAATGTTCAGATGTTGATCAGACAAGAAAGAAAGGGAAGATCATGCTACTCATCTCAATAAGGCTTTTCCTTTTTACATTTTGTGGTAGAAAATCTTTTTGCTAGACTTCAGACTGTTCTCAGAGATAGGTGTAGTTGTGTATCTATGTGTAGTTGTGTTTCTGGTGTGTTTATGAGATGAGGTGAGCCTAGCATCTTCCTATTCTGTCATCTTCTACAGTGTGCTCCCATCTTCTGCAAGTGTACTTTTGAGGTATAAAATATAATAACCATACACATATTTTAAGTCCAGTAATGCTTAATTTTTGACATTAATGTGAGTTATACTTAATTTGTATTGCTAATGACATACTTATTATTCTAAGGGTTAACCCTATAAAATTATTTTAGATGGGCAATAACATATGATTCTTTTTAATTTTGTCTCCTATATGATCTCCCTTTACTTATATTATTAGATAATGCTTGAACAGTAATTTCTTAGTCACTAATATCTTCTTTTAATTCAAGAATCTGACAGTAGTCTTGGAAAGTCTGGGTGGGTTAACTACTGACAGATGATAGCAATTAAGAGTGATTCCACTCTAGTTAACTACTTGACCTGCTGAATGATGAAAAAAACCAAAGAGGGAATCAATTTTGCATTTCAGCATTGACTTGGAATGATATCTTATTAGAATACTGAAATACATTAACTTATAATGATAATGACAGAAATAAATCTAATTGACAAATAATTAACTTAATATCAAAGGAGTAATAGAAAATGTTATGCATTTTTGTTAGCATGTTACATTTAGGATAAAAATTATATGAAATGTATTCAATATCTAAAAATAACTGAGGTAAATTTAAGTGGATTTCAATTAATAGCTTGTGTTAATAGATGAAAATTTAATATTCATCTAACTATAGCTAGCGTTTTAAAATAGTTCAGCAGTTAAATTTTTTTCATATGAAGATAGGTTAGATCAATTTAGAAGAAGAGTATTCTAAATATAAAATAATTTAAATAAATTATTTAAAACAAATTAAAATATTCTTCTTAATTTCTTTCAATAGATTCAGACACAAAACACAAAGTAAAAATTACTAGCATCACATTACCTAAACTTATTCTTTTGTATTTATTTAACCATGCTTTTCTACTCTACCACAGGTATTCACATACCTATATCTTGGTAAATTATAAGGAAAATGCTGCTTTGCCTATTTTTTGACTAAGTTAAATGTTATATCATTTTTATTACAACTATTTTGTAATACTAACAGTTAGATATAAAGAGTAAGGTATAAAAAGTATACCTTATTTGCCCATGACCAATCACATTTATAGAAACAATTGTTTGTGAGATAACAGAAAATATATATATATATTAGTCTCTGAGTCTGGTTCTTGGCACAGAGCTCCTGAAACTCTTGAACATAAATCCCTAAGTGATAAGAGAACTAGGTGCACCTTTCATTCTATTATTTAGTCTTTGACTCTGGTTCCTGACATATGGCTCCTAAATTCTTTGGAAGGTACAGGGTAATAGGAGTATCTTTTGCTTTAGTGTGGCAGCTCTGAGTGAGCTCATAGATATCTCCTGAATGGGGACTGGTCAACAGAAAGACCAAGCCATTAATAGAAGCTTCAAGTTTTTAAGCTCTGTTGCACTCTCAACCCTACTTCTCTAGAGAGAGGAGAGAGGCTAAAAATGGAGTTAATATTTGATCATGGCTATGTTAGAAAGCCTCCAAAAATCCTAATTATATAATATTATGATTCTAGATTGGTGATTACATCCAGTTTACCAGGAGGATGACACATCCCAACTGCATGGGGACAGAAGGTTTTGCGATTTGGAACCACCCAGACATCATCACCCTATGTATTTCTTCATCTGGATGTTCATCTACATCCTTTGTCATAGTCTTTAATAAATCCTTAAACATAAGTGTTTTTCTAAGTTCTGTGAATTATGGCAAATTAATTGAACCTGAAGAAGGACACATAGGAATCACGAGTTTGTATCAAAGTCAGACAGAAGTTGTGGGTATAACTTGGGTACCTATTAGAAACTGTCATTTGAAGTAAGGGGGTACCTATTAGAAACTGTCATCTGAAGTAAGTGGCAATCTCATAGGATTGTGTTCTTAACCTGTAGGATCTGCTGCTATCTCCAGGTAGGTAATGTTAGAATGCTGCTTCTGCTAAGTCGCTTCAGTCATTGTTGGACTCTGTGCGACCCCATAGACGGCAGCCCACCAGGCTCCGCCGTCCCTGGGATTCTCCAGGAAAGAACACTGGAGTGGGTTGCCATTTCCTTCTCCAATGCATGAAAATGAAAAGTGGAAGTGAAGTCACTGAGTCGTGTCCGACTGTTAGCGACACGATGGACTGCAGTCTACCAGGCTACTGCATCCATGGGATTTTCCAGGCAAAAGTACTGGAGCAGGGTGCCATTGCCTTCTCCACAAGAAATCACTTGAAGTTAATGTAAAAATAAAGTTACCTGAAATTATCACCAACAATGCTAATTCACTCAAGTGGATTTGTAAAGCAGAACTCTGGAATTTCATAAGCATCTGACTTTGATATAGGTAGGCTGAAAATCGTAATTTAGTAATCAATGTCAGTCTTGAAAACCCATCATTTTTGCTATGTCTAAGGACATGAGCAAGACGAGCAGTTAATGTCATATTCATTAACAGTCATACCTACACCAAAGGGAAAAGTTTAGATTTTGAGGATACACAGTATTTGGAAGAAGGGTTGAAAGATAGAATGATGGGCCAATTTCATATTTCTGTATTTCTGATCTATAATATCAGAGAAGCAGAAGTATTTTCTTGTTTAATATACTTTATCTTTTCAGTCTTTATTTCAAATGAATCATATAGATGAGTAAGGAGAAATCCCAAACTGATTTGCAAGTCTTTCTGTATTTATTTTTCTCTATCAAACTTTAAATTCCCTGATGGTGGTGGCCATAACTTCTTAAAATTCATATATTTAAATTCTTGCTTTTGAGGGAAAAAAAAGTTAAAGAAAAAAATGAAACAGACTTTGGTCCTTGTATTAGATTTCTATTACTGTGTAAAAATTATCACAAATTTAGGAACTTAAAACAACATAAATTTATTACCTCACACTTTCCATGAGTCAGGAATCTAGATACAGCTTAGCTGGGTTCTCCCCTCAGCTCTCACAGCAGCAATCAAGGTGTTAGCTGGGGCCACAGTTTTCATCTGGGGCCTGAGGTCCTCTCCCAAATTCCTTTGTTAGTCAAACCAATTCCTTCTGGTTATATGATTGAGATCTTTGTTTTTCTGCTAACTATTCACTAAGGATTTCTCTCAACTCCTAGATGCTGCCTCCCTATGTAGATTTTTTTGCAATATGACTGTTTTACTCTTCTGAGACCAAATGAAAAAAACAAGTAAACAAAGAAACAGAAAAAAAAAATCTCTGCTTTTGAAAGATTCACTGCTTAGGTCAGGCCCACTGAGGATAATATTCCCTTTCTCATTGTTTCAAAGTCAATTGATTACATACATTGATTACATTAGAAAATTTCTTTGTCACATAATCAGGATAGTGATGTCTTTAGTGTATTCACAGGTTCTGCCCTACATTCAAGAGATAGGCTTATAAAAGAGTAAATGTCATTAGGAATAATCTTAGTCTTCTTCCTATCATACTTTTTTTACTGTACATCGAATGACATACTTTTCTGATAATTATTTATTTTCCTCTTGATAGTAACATTTGGTGTGCATGACAAAATAAAAACTTGCCCATCAAAATGAAATCAAGTTGAAAATAGGATCCAAAATCTTGAGTTTAAAAAAATCAAACATTTTTATTTCCCCAAATGTTCAATTTTCTTTACCTCCAATTACTAATGTTGATTATTTGACCTTTTGTTTCTTCTCAAAAATCAACTGAGAAAATCCAAGCAAAATATGTTGCTAATCTAAAATATTCTTTCCTAATTCTTGTGTATCCTATATGCATTTTCTTAAAATAATAATTTAATAAGTAAAATTTTGAGATTTGGCATACTAGAGAAAAGTCAAGACACATTTTAAAAGAATATATATGTTTATTTCACAGGTTCATCTGAGATACATAAATATATTCTTGTTTTAATGAGTTTGGAAAGGAAAATTATCTTCTAATTAAGAAATGGTAGAACAAATAGAGTAATACCCCTTTGGGCCCTGTTATCAAAGGATTAATAGACCTTTAAGCAGATATCCTCTCCAAATTAAGCCCCAATTCTTACAGAGTGCTACTTCCCTTGTGTTTTATTATTATTACTTTGCAGTACATTAAGCACTACTGAAATTTAATAACTGGTCAAGACATGTCATGTCACAATCAAAATGTGAATAAAATTTTTTAGCTCTTTTGAGTTGTTCACTTACTTATTCACCTATTCAACAAATATTAATTGAATGCATACTATTTGCCAGACTCTGTGAAGCACCATGTCTATAGCTGAAAAAAAAAATAATAATTTCTAACCTCACAGAGTTAAAACTGGAGGCGTTAGTCAAGCATTAAACAGATATACATTTATATCACAGATCACTTATTTAGCATTGAGTGGAGATTTGTGAAAAATATGTAGAGAGGAATATACATATATACATATAGCAGTATACTATATACTATAAAGGAGTATACATATATATATACACATAGCAAAGCAATTTTATATAAATTTAATGAGAAATGGAAATATTTGAATAAGTGATATTTCATCTGAGACCTGTATATAAAGTGGATATAAATTCCAGAGGCACAGAAGAAGAGGAAGAGTAGGGTAAGCAATGCAGAGAAAAGGAGTGTACATATGAAACTTCTGAGGTTTGAAAAACCTTGACACAGAGAAAGAAGTGAAAAACAATCCAAGTATGCAGAGCTTCAAGAACAAGAAGAGTGGCTCAAGATGTGGAGCAGGAGCTAGGACCGCAGAGGTCATGTGAAAAATCCCAGGTTTTTTGGTGGGTTTTTTTTTTTTTGGTATTATTTTTTATGCAAATAATTAATGACACATCTTAATGAGCAGTGTATTACAGTCTGAATTTGTTAAAGCCTGAAACAAGCTCACCTGTTTTCCTTGGGGTTTCAATGCAAAAGAAGCAAAAGGGAGGGACAAGCGCAAGTAAGAGACAGAAAACAGAGAAAGCCAATATGATGCATTTGTGAGTGAGCTGGGCCCCACTTCATGAGAAAATATTTCTAGGTTTCTGGTCACACAAAACCTTTCTCAAGAGGCTGTGTGGAGGCAGTGAATCTAGAAGCACTCTCTCTAGCTTAAGGAGAGATCAATTTATATAGGTTCATGTGGTCCTTTGAATCCTATTTGTTGACATTTGGTCCACATGTCAGTGACTTTTCATATTCCTGGCCCCTTCAGGCAATCTCTGGAGAAGACTTTTTTTTTTTTATGGATCCAGGAGCAGAACTCAGAGCTAGAAAGGCTGCGGTTTTCAACAAGAGCCACAGTGGAGGCAAAGCAGACACTGGCCTTCACCCCAAGGGGAGTCTGAGACAAACATTAGTTGTGTTAGAAAATGAGCAATGATGACATCAGGAGCTTGAGAACACCGAGAAAGCTGTGACTACTCCAGTAGAGAAGCGTGGCAGATGAGCCAGGCTAAGGGGTGAAAGACCGAAAACTGAATCAGAGGGTTCATAACCTAGCTTCCTTTTAGGGTCTGGCATAATTCAGTATGCAATTGAAAGGTTACTTTGGGGATGCTTGGTGGGTGAAAGGATCAGTAGGGAATGAGAGAATATGGGGTAAAAGCAGCAGTCCAGGTGACAAATAAGATAGCTTGGTAGTGAAGACAGTTGGGAAAAGTAGACATAATTCAGACTGTTGGAGAGTGATATGATTTTTTTTAATGTTTCTGTATGGACAGGATTTTCAGAGCAAAGAGAACTGGAACCGCAGTTAGAAGAAAATTTTCAGAGATTGAAGGTGACTGAAAAGCAAAACTGAGATAGTGAGAAACCTCCAGAGATATCTAGACATTTATCTCTGTGGAACTGTATGTTTACATTTCAAAGGGCAATGAAACTCAGAGGAGCCATTTCCATTCCAAAGGATGATAAGACATTAGAAAGCAAAGTTTTTCGCTCTCTTTTGAGGAGAGAAGTGGTAGCTTTCTAGCTTATATGCAAATTTTCAGTAATAATTTCAGGTACAGGGCAAAAATTCCTTTTACATGTGTAGAATGACATCTGTCATTACACCAATCTGAAAGCGGATAATGAGGTTTGGGGGGCTAATGTGGTCATTACTATAAGTAATAATAGCTCTATCCCTGATCTGAAAACCTAGTATTCGTATTCAGGACAAGGTAAACACATTATACAATTATCACAGACTTTGTTTAGTGGATAAGCTAAACAAGACCAGGTGATTATTTAGAGATAGGAGTTCATTCATTCTTTTGAAGAAATTTATAGAGAATAATTATTGCAAGACACAGTCTAAAGACAGAGCTACAAACATAACTGGCAATGTCTATGATCTGATAGAAGTGCAGCTAATCAGGTAATATCAGCATCAAAAATTTATTTTACACACTGATATAACAGTCAGTAGGTCACATAGATGGGAAGACATGACTGATGGATGTTTGAACCTGTTGCGACTTCTAGCCATTTCTTCTTCTAAAAATTGTGGATTTCTCATCCATCAAAGTAATGAGCCCTCCCTCACCACTTAAAAGCTGTGTATTTCAAAAAATGCAAATGATTTTAGCTGAGAAAACAGGGGCGGGTTGACTCAGCTCCAGAAGAGCTGGTGTTATGCCTTCTTGAAGATACTATGTTGGATCTCAGATACCGTATCTTTAAGATTCTGTGCCATAGATGTCTTAAATCTATTTCAGTCAAAGCAGAGGTACTGAATGAACAATTTTGTCAATTTCACTATCTTTATCAAATCAATGCACCATATCAAAAGAAAATAAAATATGTAGTCATATAAGATATCATAACTCTCTTTACAAACCTCTTAGAAATCTATCAAATACTTTTTAAAGCACTTTGATGAGAATTTAACTAATTACACCCACCAGTCCTTGGGAATTGTAACAGAAGCTTGTTTCAATGACATTGTCGAGATGTCAAGGATGACAACATTAGAGATACTGATTAGAGACTTAAAACTATCAGGTACACAGTTTCTACAACTGGGGTTAAGATGATGTGTTGTATCAACATTTACTGTTCCTTTCTCTGAAGAAGACAGCACTACCACCGCCCCACTCAGTGGGGTTATAATCATAACCCAAGGCTGAAAAAGTATTTGCAACAGAGCCATTCTTGACAATGAAAACATTTCTTATACTCCACTGCTCTCTTTTAAGGTCATTAACAGAAGGGACTAGTAACAGACTCTTGACTAAACGTCGAGAAAGTTAGGTTTAGATCAATTTTTTTGCTAATCAACACTCTATCACTATATATGTACTGTGTTCCTGTCTGTTTTATTTCTCTCTTTGTTTTACTGACCTCTTGGAATTATCAGGAGAAAAATAAAGCCAGTGTTACAGAGTTTTGACAAGGCAATATGAAATTACAAATAGAATGATGATTTGCTGTTTAATTAAACAGCAAATATAATTTAAGCCAACCCATCTCAAAACACATATAAACCAGTCTCTCCTAACATTTATTTTCTTATAGTTGGATTTTCCCCCACATTTCTTTTTTATGAAAAATATTACCTAGAAAATCATTAAATACAGGATCCTGTTTTCACACTAATGATTCAGAATAATTCACTATATTTAGTTATTTTTTCTTTCAATCATCTCTTCTCTCTTTTCAGTCATATAAGTATCTTTTTTCTCTTTTATTTCTTTGATAACTTCACTATCTGTTTCATTCAGTAATCTTTCTCCATCTAAACTTTAACAAAAAAACTGTTTCAAGTTTTCCTGTCACTCATTTCCCTGGCAATGTAATCATGATAATATCTATTTGCATTTTTAGTTCTTACCATGACAATACAGTCGGATTTTTCAAATTAGAGTACTTTTTTGCTTTCCTTTGTACTAAACACTTTTCTCTATTCTATTTTTTAGAATTTTTTAACATTTTCCCTATTTTTCATGACATACGCTTTGCTAATTGTTTTTAAATTTCTTCAAATCTTTTTTTTTGCAAATATTTGCAAATGATTTTTGCTGAAGAAATAGTAAGGTAAAGAAGTTACTGAGAAGCATAATAAATATGAATGGGTAGCCTTGAGATTTATAGGATATTTTATTAGAGGATGAATATATCAATATTCTCTGATACGGAGACAAAGTCAGTGAGATTTTATGGCAGTAAGTTTTCCCTGCAAACTAAAAAAAAATTCAGTTCGTGATCTCTCAATACAGTTTTACCTCTGAAATATGAATGAAAGGGTATAGTAAACATCTATTTTTCATTAAGCCTATAATATTAGATGGATCTCCTGGAATTAAAAGTAGTGGTTCTGTGACTCTATGGAGTAACCACTTATTTTGCACAGTAGGTAGTAAACATACAGAACGCTTATCACAGGACTTGGTCTGACTGAAAGTTGCACTAAACTGAAACGAATTTACAATTTAGTCTTGGATCACAAAATCATTGTTGCTGTTGATGTTTTGAAATCAGCATCCTAAATGTCAACTTTCCTCCCCATATCCTATTTGTCATTATTAGAAAAGCTGTATCTTTATTTTAATCAGTGAGGTATTTTTCTTAAACATATTTAGAATTTTAATAGAATTTAAAATATGTAATAGATGTATTATTCCATGTTTGTTCCTGGGAAGGAAAGATGCCCACCTATAAGTGAGTTTTGCATCCTAAGAAAATTGGAAGCAGGTAGGATTATTCTAAAACTATAACCCAATAGCTCATCTGGTTTTATTTTTTAAGTCTATTCTGTAAATTGAGTTTAGTGGCTGATGGTTTAAGGATTAGTTGCCATTTTTGACTGGGCAAGTGAGGTCATGTGAATTTTATTTTCCTTAAGTCAATACATGAGCAGTGATTTAATTCCAAGAAATAAAGATGGCAAAAAATTTAATTTATAATAAAAGGTGAACTGCTAGTTAAATTCTAGACATTATATCTATTTATATTTTTGACAGTCTCAGTTTACTCCCTATACTGGCACATCTTATCTTGATTATTCATATTTAGAATGAAAACTGCAGTGCTGAAACAGATATCATCATACTGAAAACATGTGCTGTCGTCCTGCTCCAGGCTCTACTGTGTGTTGTTCTTTAACCTTAATCATATAGCCTAATCCCTGAATCCTTGATTATATGCTAAAACAGGGGAGCTTTACTGACACAGAGAAGGACCCATGTGAATAAATGCAACATTACAATATCCTTGAAAGAAAAATGACACTGTGAATATTATAAGAAATTTTCATTAACAGATTCAGTCAATTTGACTTCTAAATTACCTCTAGTTTAGAAGGCAGTGCATTGGCTTGCTTTACACAATATACAAAAGAGAAATTTGCCAATAAATATGAGAAATGAGTATAATACCATAGGAAATATTGAAGAACTTACAAGAAAAATCTTGAATATTTATTCAAGTACTTTTATGATGAGGTGACCAATGAACAAAATTTAATGACTAATTAGTGTAGACATCGCTGAAATTTTTCATAGGGAAGTCAAAGATTTTAACACATTTAACTCACTCATGATTTTATCATCGAAACTATTTATGAAACCTTTGGGTTAATGTATGCTGAAATATCTCAGATCAGACAGTTTTAAAAGAAATGTACTTGAGGTTGATGACATTTAGTTTGGAAGACTAATGAAGTTACTAGTCATCATTTCTGATACTGCTACAGCTAAGTTGCTTCAGTTGTGTCCAACTCTGTGCGACCCCAGAGATGGCAGCCCACCAGGCTCCCCCATCCCCGGGATTCTACAGGCAAGAACACTGGAGCGGATTGCCATTTCCTTCTCCAATGCATGAAAGTGAAAAGTGAAAGTGAAGTCGCTCAGTCGTGTCTGACTCCTAGCGACCCCATGGACTGCAGCCTACCAGGCTCCTCTGTCCGTGGGATTTTCCAGGCAAGCGTACGGGAGTGGGGTGCCACTGCCTTCTCCAGTCATTATCTCTGCTGCTGCTGCTGCTAAGTCGCTTCAGTCGTGTCTGACTCTGTGTGACCCCAGAGAGGGCAGCCCACCACACTCCCCCATCCCTGGGATTCTCCAGGCAAGAACACTGGAGTGGGTTGCTGGTGACTGATAAATAGTTCAAGTGCAAAAGCTCACCATATCTTGAATCTAGAGTATAGGTTATCCATTACATTATTAAAGGGTGAGATTATACATATTTTGAACAAGCTATATGATCTCTGTCACAACCACTTAATTCTCTCCTTGTAGTGCTAACATAGATAGGAAATGTGTGTGTTTGTTTCAATAAAACTTCATTTAGAAAGAGATCTACACTGTGGCTACAATTTGCCAAATTCTGGTCAAGAAGATTGGTGGGGCAAACAAAATGAAACTACATCTAAAAAAATGATGAGATTGAATCAAAATATTGTGTCCATTTACTTTCTAAATTCTTGAAATTCTTGACTGTATTCTTAGGCTCTGAAAATTCAAAAAAAGACAGTGGATATTTCATTAAAGACTCCAAATTTTGATTTAATATTGCATACTTCTACTATATTTATTCTTGAAAATATTTCTATTTACACTTTAAAATGAAATTATTCCCATTTTGGAATTGACATTGAAAAATTCAAAATACAATAGACATAATTGGAGTGCTAATGAAGAGTTCCTCAATCATTTGATTTGTAAATATTTTCTTTATAAAAAATGTACAAACTGTAACTTTAAATTTCATTCCTTATTCATAAGCCCCTTTGGAGGAAAAATGAATATTTTCAAAGTATCTATTTAATAAATCTTTTAGCTAAACTTAAGAACATTATTATATTTCTTTCTATTCTGGATACATATATATATATATATATATACATATATATATATATATATATAAAGTTCTGAAGGTTGTTACTAGTAAAGAATATCCTTGATAATTCAGAAAATTCTGAAATTTGCTGCAATATAACTGTGGCCTAAGACCTTGTACATCTGCAGTTGTATAGCCTTATGGTGTCTCAGCTACAATCTGTAAGACATGATGATGTAACCATAATGTGAATGATTCTAACTCAGTATCAGCACAAGAAGAAAGCATTTTCCACTGAGTGACAGCAAAGGTCAAATAATTGAATTTAAGGATATAAAATGGGAAATTTAATATATTCTACTGAATGTTACACTGCATGATGCTTTTTGAGTTTATTATGGCATTTTTCTTCCAACTATTTTCCTCCCTACCACCATACATGTGAGATGACCAGGATAAGGCTAAGATTTTGCCAAAGATAGATATACACATTGGCTTCTTTACAAATCATTTAAGGCAGAGAGTATGTGTATTGAGGAGATGTTATTGTAGAGGTAAGGATTGTCTACTGTAATTTCAATATAATTAAAACTCCTTGTTTCAATATTTTAAGATAAGTATATTTAAAATTTGAAATTTGTCTGTTCATCTAAATTATCCCAATTTATCCTTAGATTCTGACATTTATAGTAACTGTAGTGATCATTTCACTGTGTAGACTTAGTAACAGGAAATAAATTATTTTCACTAATTTTACACACTACAGGAGCAGTACACTGAATATAAATCTGGAGTAGAATTACTTATGGGAAACAGCTAATAGTTTGACTGAATTCTGGCATTTTTGATGCATAACTCACCAAGTCAGTAAAACAGTGTAATTCCTGTTAATAACTCTGGAAAAAAAGTTAATGATGCCTGAAATTATTAATGCTATTTTCAAGGAAGCATAAACTACTCTCTAAGAGTTACCTAGACATTGTGAAAACAGTGGCTTCTTACAAAGCTAGATGCTTTGAATCTCTGATTTCCATCCAGTTCTAGTTTACTGACAGACACCTAAAGAGCAGTGTGGAAATAGATCTTACAATCAGGGGGTCAAGTTGAAAGTAATGTAAAATGAGATTATACCAAATTTATTGATATGAGTTCATTAAACAGAGATTCCACATTCAGTGTTTTAAATCAAATGTTTAGGGATGTCATTGTAAAGCCTCACAGATGCCATGACAGGCTCATTAGAAAATACTGGGCCACAGAAAAATTCCTGAGTCATTTGGACTCCGTGGGCTCAAGGCCGTCCGGGATGGCATAATGGAGACCTTATCAGAAAATAACTCCACCCGCTCTTGGTACAGAACAATCTGTAAGAGATACAAAACTCTAAACCCACGCACGCGCATTGTATGACCAATCAGAATATGCCAAATCCCTGTCTTGTCTTGTATGCCCAATCAACTCACGCCAAATATCTGTCTTTGTCCTAAACCTATAAATACTCCTGTAATCCTAGACTCGGGGCCCTCTTGCCTCACTCCTTTGCTTGGGAGACGGCAGAGTGTCCTAACTCGAGTTAGCAATAAACTCCCTTCCTGCTTTTGCATTGCTGTGGTGGACTTGTTCTCTCAGTTTGTTCAGGGACTCGAGCTCGGAGCGTAACAGTCATAACAGTTTGCTTCTTGGTTAACTAAAACATCGACTCAAAGGTGAGTTTATACTAAATTAAGTTTAAATGCCAGAACTTCTGTGGTGTACTATAGAAGAAATTATCCAAAATATTGAAGAGCTTTTTAATTTTTTTTTAAAAAAACTGGTTATTGGAATCACACTGTGGGTTGGAATCACACTGGCGACTGATACCTTCAAATGTGTATGTACGTGCTAAGTCACTTCAGTCATATCCAACTCTTTGTGATCATAAGGACTGTAGCCCACCAGGCTCCTCTGTCAGTGGGATTTTCCAGGCAAGAATACTGGAATGGGTTATCAGGCCTTCTTCCAGTGGATTTTCCAGACCTAGAGAACCAACCTGCTTCTCTTATGTCTCCTGCATTGGCAGTCAGGTTCTTTACAGTTAATGCCACCTGGGAGGCCCTGTTCCTTCAAAAGGGATCCACAAACTCAAGAGAAATGACAAGATCTTTTGGCATTAAGGGTATAGTGGTAACAATTAATATCTAAATCAAAAGGAGGTAAGGTTACTGTAATGGAGAGTGGAGCAAAATCAGTAATTAAAATAATTAAAATCAAAGCCAGTACTTTTTTAATCGTAATGTCTAATTGACTATGTTGTCTCTACAACACAATTGATGGGTAGTCTTTTGATGTCTGATTAGATCTGCATAAGAAGAAAATCTATAGCCATTCCAGAATAGAAATATAACTCCAATCACTAAAACAAGATGTTGTGGCCACCTTCACTAAGTTAAGATTTGAATCAGTTTACAAGATGCCTTGGAAGAGGGAATGACTATCCACTCCAGTGTTCTTCCCTGAAGATTTCCATGGCCAGAGGAGACTTGTAGGCTATAGTCCATGGGGTCGCAAAGAGTTGCACACAACTTAGTAACATTCACTCATAGACCTCATCAGTTCACACCCTTTCAGTAAGACAGACCTCAGTTCATTGCAGCCACTCAGTCATGTCTGTTTGTAACCCCATGAATCGCAGCACACCAGGCCTCCCTGTCCATCACCAACTCCCAGATTTCACCCAAACACATGTCTGTCGAGTCAGTGATGCCATCGAGCCGTCTCATCCTCTGTTGTCCTCTTCTCCTCATGCCCCGAATCCCTCCTAGCATCAGGGTCTTTTCCAATGAGTCACTCCTCACATGAGGTGGCCAAAGTATTTGAGTTTCAGCTTCAGCATCAGTCCTTCCAATGAACACCCAGGACTGATCTCCTTTAGGATGGACTGGTTGGATCTTGCAGTCCAAGGGACTTGCAAGAGTCTTTTCCAACATCATAGTTCAAAAGCATCAATTCTTCAGCGCTCAGCCTTCTTCACAGTCCAACTCTCACATCCATACATGAGCAATGGAAAAACAATAGCCTTTACTTGACAGACCTTTGTTGGCAAAGGAATATCTCTGTTTTTGAATATGCTATCTAGATTGGTCTTCTGCTTCTGTTAGGTCCGTATCATTTTTATCCATTATTGAGCCCATCTTTGCATGACATGTTCCCTTGGCATCTCTAATTTTCTTGAAGAGATCTCTAGTCTTTCCCATTCGGTTCTTTTCCTCTATCTCTTTGCACTGATCACTGAAGAAGGTTTCTTTTCTCTTCTTGCTATTCTTTGGAACTCTGCATTCAGACGCTTATATCTTTCCTTTTCTCCTTTGCTTTTTGCTTCTCTTATTTCCATAGCTATCTGTAAGGCCTCCCCAGACAGCCATTTTGCTTTTTTGCATTTCTTTTCCATGGGGATGGTCTTGATCCCGGTCTCCTGTACAATGTCACCAACCTCATTCCATAGTTCATCAGGCACTCTATCTATCAGATCTAGGCCCTTAAATCTACTCACTTCCACTGTATAATCATAAGGGATTTGATTTAGGTCATACTTGAATGGTCTAGTGCTTTTCCCTACTTTCTTCAATTTCAGTCTGAATTTGGCAATAAGGAGTTCATGATCTGAGGCACAGTCAGCTCCTGGTCTTGTTTTTGTTGACTGTATAGAGCTTCTCCATCTTTGGCTGCAAAGAATATAATCAGTCTGATTTCGGTGCTGACCATTTGGTGATATCCATGTGTAGAGTCTTCACTTGTGTTGTTGGAAGAGGGTGTTTGCTACGACCATTGCATTTTCTTGACAAAACTCTATTAGTCTTTGATCTGCTTCATTCTGCATTCCAAGGCCAAATTTGCCTGTTACTCCAGGTGTTTCTTGATTTCCTACTTTTGCATTCCAGTCCTCTATGATGAAAAGGACATCTTTTTTGGGTGTTAGTTNAATAAGGAGTTCATGATCTGAGCCACAGTCAGCTCCTGGTCTTGTTTTTGTTGACTGTATAGAGCTTCTCCATCTTTGGCTGCAAAGAATATAATCAGTCTGATTTCGGTGCTGACCATTTGGTGATATCCATGTGTAGAGTCTTCACTTGTGTTGTTGGAAGAGGGTGTTTGCTACGACCATTGCATTTTCTTGACAAAACTCTATTAGTCTTTGATCTGCTTCATTCTGCATTCCAAGGCCAAATTTGCCTGTTACTCCAGGTGTTTCTTGATTTCCTACTTTTGCATTCCAGTCCTCTATGATGAAAAGGACATCTTTTTTGGGTGTTAGTTCTAAAAGGTCTTGTAGATCTTCATAGAACCGTTCAACTTCAGCTTCTTCAGCATTACTGGTTGTGGCATAGACTTGGATTACTGTTATACTGAATTGTTTGCCTTGGAAACGAACAGAGATCATCTGTCATTTTTGACATTGCATCCAAGTATTGCATTTCGGGCTCTTCTGTTGACTATGATGGCTACTCCATTTCTTCTGAGGGATTCCTGCCCACAATAATAGATATAATGGTCATCTGAGTTAAATTCACCCATTCCAGTCCATTTTAGTTCCTAGAATGTCCATGTTCATTCTTGCCGTCTCTTGTTTAACCACTTCCAATTTGCCTTGATTCATGGACCTAGCATTCCAGGTTCCTATGCAATATTGCTGTTTACAGCATTGGATCTTGCTTCTATCACCAGTCACATCCACAGCTGGGTATTGTTTTTGCTTTGGCTCCATATATTCATTCTTTCTTGAGTTATTTCTCCTCTGATCTCCAGTAGCGTGTTGGGCACCTACTGACCTGTGGAGTTCCTCTTTCAGTATCCTATCTTTTTGTCTTTTTATATCGTTCATGGGGTTCTCAAGGCAAGAATACTGAAGTGATTTGCCATTCCCCTCTCCAGTGGACCACATTATGTCAAACCTCTCCATGACCCGCCCATCTTGGGTTGCCCTGCGGGCATGGCTTAGTTTCATTAAGTTAGACAATGCTGTGGTCCTAGTGTGATTAGACTGACTAGTTTTCTGTGAGTATGGCTTCAGTGTGTCTGTCCTCTGATGCCCTCTTGCAACACCTACCATCTTACTTGGGTTTCTCTTACCTTGGGCGTGGGGTATCTCTTCACGGCTGCTCCAGCAAAGTGCAGCTGCTGCTCCTTACCTTGGATGAAGGGTATCTCCTCACTGCCGACCTTCCTGACCTTCAATGTGGAATAGTTCCTCTAGGCCCTCCTGTGCCGGGGCAGCCACTGCTCGCCCTTAGGGCACGGGGTCTTTCCGGCTTCTGTCCCTGACCTCAGACGCAGGGTAGCTCCTCTCAGCCACGCTTAGTGCGTGGGTCGCAGCTGCCCGCAGTCCGACCAGAGCAATAAGCGTGAATATTTCATGCAAAGATGGGCTAGATAAAGGACAGAAATGGTATGGATTTAACAGAAGCAGAAGATATTAAGAAGAGTTGGCAAGAATACACAGAAAAACTGTACAAAAAGATCTTCAAGATCCAGAAAATCCCAATGGTGTGATCACTCATCTAGAGTCAGGCATCCTGGAAGTCAAGTGGGCCTTAAAAAGCAACACTATGAAAAAAGCCAGTGTAGGTGATGGAATTCCAGTTGAGCTATTTCAAATCCTGAAAGATGATGCTGAAAGTGCTGACTCAATATGCCAGCAGATTTGGCAAACTCAGCAGTGGACAGAGGACTGGAAAAGGTCAGTTTTCATTCTAATCCCAAAGAAAGGTAATGTCAAAGAATGCTCAAACTACCACAAAACTGCACTCATTTCATATGCTAGTAAAGTGATGCTCAAAATTCTCCAAGCCAGGATTCAGCAATATGTGAACCGTGAAATTCCTGATGTTCAAGCTGGTTTTAGAAAAGGGAGAGGAACCAGAGATCAAATTGCCAACATCTGCTGGATCATAAAAAAGCAAGAGAGTTCCAGAAAAACATCTATTTCTGCTTTATTGACTATGCCAAAGNCTCCCAGAGTTTACTCAAACTCATGTCCATTGAGTCAGTGATGCTATCCAACCATCTCATCCTCTGTCGGGCCCTTCTCCCCCTGCCTTCAATCTTTCCCAGTATCAGACTATTCTCAAATGAGTCAGTTCTTCATATCAGGTGGCCTAAATATTGGTGTTTCAGCTTCAGCATCAGTCCTTCCAATGAATATTCAGGACTGATTTCTTTTAAGATGTACTGGTTTGATATCTTTGCAGTCTAAGTGATTCTCAAGAATCTTCCCCAACACCATAATTCGAAAGTATCAATTCTTCTGCAATCAGCTTTCTTTATAGTCCAACTCTCACATCTATACGTGACTCCTGGAAAAACCATAGCCTTGATTAGACAGACCATTTTTGGAAAAGTAATGTTTCCATTTTTCAATATACTGTCTAGGTTGGTCATAACTTTCATTCCAAGGAGCAAGCATCTTTTAATTTCATGGCTGCAGTCACCATCTAGGGTGATTTTGAGACCAAGAAAATAAAAGTCCATCTGTTTCTACTGTTTCCNCCTTGATTAGACAGACCATTTTTGGAAAAGTAATGTTTCCATTTTTCAATATACTGTCTAGGTTGGTCATAACTTTCATTCCAAGGAGCAAGCATCTTTTAATTTCATGGCTGCAGTCACCATCTAGGGTGATTTTGAGACCAAGAAAATAAAAGTCCATCTGTTTCTACTGTTTCCCCATCTATTTCCCATGAAGTGATGGGAACAGATGCCATGATCTTAGTTTTCTGAATATTGAGCTCTAAGCCAACATTTTTACTCTCCTCTTTCACAGTCATCAAGAAGCTCTTTAGTTCTTCTTCGCTTTCTGCCATAAGGGTGGTGTCATCTGCATATCTGAGGTGATTGATATTTCTCCCAGCAATCTCGATTCCAGCTTGTGCTTCCTCCAGCCCAGTGTTTCTCATGATGTTCTCTGAATATAAGTTAAGTAAGCAGGGTGACAATATATAACATTGATGTACTCCTTTTCCTAATTTGAATCAGTCTGTTGTTCAATATCCAGTTCTAACTGTTGCTTTCCGTCCTGCATACAGATTTCTCAAGAGGCAGGTCAGATGGTCTGGATTTCCCGTCTCTCTCAGAATTTTCCACAGTTTCTTATGGTTAACACAGTCCAAGGCTTTGGCATAGTGAATAAAGCAGAAGTAAATATTATTCTGGAACTCTTGTTTTTTTTTGATGATCCAACGAATGTTGTCAATTTGATCTGTAGTTCCTCTGCCTTTTCTAAATCCAGCTGGAACATCTGGAAGTTCATGGTTCACATATTGTTGAAGCCTGGTTTGGATAATTTTAAGATTACTTTGCTAGCGTGTGAGATGAGTGCAATTGTGCAGTGGTTTGAGCATTCTTTGGCATTGCCTTTCTTTGGGATTGGGATGAAAATTAATCTTTTCCAGTCCTGTGGCCACTGCTGAGTTTTCCAAATTTGCTGGCCTATTGAGTGCCGCACTTTCATAGCATCATCTTTTAGGATTTGAAATAGCTCAACTATTCCATCACCTCCACTAACTCATAGTGAAGCTTCCTAAGACCCATTTGACTTTGCAATCCAGGATGTCTGGCTCTTGATGAGTGATCACACCATCGTGATCATTCAGGTCATGAAGATCTTTTTGTACAGTTCTATGTATTTTTGACAGCTCTTTTTCATATCTTCTGCTTTTGGTAGGTCCATACCATTTCTGTCCTTTATTGTGCCCATCTTTGCATGAAATGTTCCCTTGGTTTCCCTAATTTTCTTGAAGAGATCTCTAGTCTTTCTCATTATATTCTTTTCCTCTATTTCTTTGCATTGATCACTGAGGAAGGCTTTCTTGTCTCTCCTTGCTATTCTTTGGAACTCTGCATTCAAATGGGTATATCTTTCCTTTTTTCCTTTGCTTTTCACTGCTTCCCTGGTGGCTCAGAGGGTAAAGTGTCTGCCTCCAATGCAGAAGACCTGGGTTCAATCCCTGGGTCAGGAAGTACTCTTCCCTCGAAAATCCCGTGGACAGAGAAGCCTGGTAGACTACAGTCCAAGGGATCACAAAGAGTCAAACAGGACTGAGTTACTTCGCTTTCTCTTCTATTCACAGCTTTTGTAAGGCCTTCTCAGTTAACCATTTTTCCTTTTTTCATTTCTTTTTCTTGGGAATGGTCTTGATCCCTGACTCCTGTACAGTGTCACAAATCTCTATCCATAGTTCTTCAGGCCATATCTATCAGATCTAATCCCTAGAATCTATTTCTCACTTCCACTGTATAATCATAATGGATTTGATTTAGGTCATACCTTCATGGTCTAGTGGTTTTCTCTACCTTCTTCAATTTAAGTGTGAATTTGGCAACAAGGACTTCATGTTCTGCGCCACAGTCAGCTCCCAGTCTTGCTTTTGCTGACTGTATATAGCTTCTCTATCTTTGACTGCAAAGAATATAATCAGTCTGATTTTGATATTGACCATCTGGTTCTATTATCAAATGGCATAAAATTCAAAGCAATACCAGTATATAAAATAAAAGCAAATGTTTCAGTAATCTAAGAAGCTGACATGTAGAGTTTAACTTGTTTGTATATCTTCTAAATTTTAGTAAGCGAGTGAAGTCACTCAGTCGTGTCTGACTCTTTGTGAGCCCACGGACTGTAGCCTACCTGGCTCCTCAGTCCGTGGAATTTTCCAGGCAAGAAAATTGGCTTGGGTTTCCATTTCCTTCAGGAAATGAAGGGGGGATCTTCCCAACCCCGGGATGAAACCCAGGTCTCCCGCACTGCAGGCAGACATTTTACCATCTGAGCCACCAGGGAAGACATTTTAGTAGAGAAGTGGCTAAAAATATGACATTTAGTTTAATGAGGCAGGGGATCTTCCCAACCCCGGGATGAAACCCAGGTCTCCCGCACTGCAGGCAGACATTTTACCATCTGAGCCACCAGGGAAGACATTTTAGTAGAGAAGTGGCTAAAAATATGACATTTAGTTTAATGAGGCATTTTTACATTCAAAACAGTTTTTTGATTGAGAACAAGAAAGGCACTATCAATCATTTCTTAACTGTTCAGTGAAAGTATATCCTTAAATTATAAGGTATATACACTTTACTCTCTTTAGTGGTAAGCACTCTTCCTGATTTCTCCCAGATGCACAGTTCCTAAAATTAAGGGACTATATATTGAACTTCGAAATTCCTATTCCATAAGGAAGTCTTTGCTTTCAGTCTTTGCTTAATCTTTATTTTGGTCAGGAAAGATTTTGGAACCAGAAAAGTTTGATCAAGTATAGTGAAATGCCCTATTTACAGCCAAGGATTTTACATTTCAAATCAGCAAGGGTAATTCCAGATTCCTCTGAGAAATGTAGAAATGCTTCTACCTCAGTGTTCTAAGAAATGTTTTTCCAGTTCAGATATTTTTACTTCAAATTGAAGACATTATGCATCCTGAAAATAACTCTTGAGAAACTGATATGTTTTCTGTGTTGTAAATGTGTCTATGATTGAACTTAGAATATCAGCAAGAACAGAAGCACCATTAATTTAAAAAATGAAAGAAAGTAACTTTGACATTTATGTACAACAGTATATACCAGAAATTTTCCATATAATTTAGCTTAAAAAAAAGGTAATAAATATTCTTTTTTTTTTTTTTTTGGCAAATCCCTACGTTAAGTAGTACATATTTAAGATTTTTAATCTGATAATTTTAGTTCACTAAAAAATATGAACAACAAAATACACAAATAAGACAAAGGGAAAGATGCAATGCTAGGGATAAACATTAAGAAGTTGTGGAGTTTTTTTTTTTTTTTTTTAATAGAAGTAATGTCACTATACACCTGGTTTTATTGAGAATATCCTGATTTATGCTTTTTGTTCTATCATACTTAATAACTGTGCTATTAATATTGGCTCTCTCAAGCTACCCATGTTTGTACTATAAATACTATGTCATAACCCGTCTTGAAAAATTAAGTGATTTTGTAGAGAAGGGAAAGGTGGGGGAGGATTCCAGAAAATGTTCAACGAAAACAGAGTTTTCATATGGCATGAAAATCCATGGCAACTTTGAGATACTGAAAACCATCTATCATGCTGAAGCACTGATTGTAAGCAGGAGCCTTACAAGAAAAGAAGTGGAAGGCACATGTATTAGATCCCCAAACCTCTCTGTGCTGCTAAGGATCATCTATTTTAACCCAACACCAATGGGAAAGGAAATAAGTACTAAAATAAGGGAACTGTATATCTGGATTTGAACTGTAGAAAGAGACAGAAGCCAAAAAGTAAAGGCTAGGAATTTGATATTATGTTCATTGTCAATGATTCAGGAAACATATTATAAAAGCTTGAACTGAAGCAGTGACATTTAGGAGGAAGATGCATGTATGCTCAGTCATAAAGTCTTATCTGACTCTTTGCAATCCCATGGGCTTTAGCCCGCCAGTCTCCTCTGTCCATAAAATTTTCCAGGCAATAATACTGGAGTGGGTTGCCATTTCCTACTCCAGGGGATCTTCCCAATCTAGAGACTGAAACTGTATTTCTTGTTTCTCTTGCACTGGCAGGTAGATTCTTTACCATTGTGCCACCTTGGAAGTGCTTAGGAGGGGCAGGTGCATTCAAATGACATCAAAGAGTTTGATTTACAGGTCAATGGGTTTCTTCAACTCCATATTTTAAAATTGCATTAATTACTATAGTACAAAATTCATTATCCTTTAAGATATCATAAATAAAATATAATGAAATATTTTAGTGGATCTTATGTCAAATACAATTGTAAATATATATTCACCCCAAATCAGAGTACTTAACTATATTAAGCAAATACTAACAGATTCTAAGTGAGGAAAAGGAAAACAACACATCAACAGTAGGGGAATTCAGTATCCTACAATTTAACAAAGAGTAGATCATCAGGAAAGAATCAAAGAGAAAACCATGGACCAGAACTATACTTTAGAGCAAATAGATCCAGTAGACATATGCAGAGCACACTGCTGATCAATAAGAAAATACATTCTTCTCAAGCTCTCATGGAATATTCTCCAGACAAGCTGCTATGTTAGGCCATAAAAAAACCTTACCAAATTCAAGTAGACTGAAATCATGCCAAGTATCTTTTCTCACCATAATGGCAGAAAAGTAGAAATCAATAACAGAAGGAATACTGGGTAATAAGTGAAAATCGATCAACATCCACCTAAACAACCAATGGGTCAAAGAAAAATTCAAAAGGGATATAAAAATATCTTCAAACAAATAAAAATGTAAATACAACACAGAAAATGGATGGGATTCAATAAAAGCAATTCTAAGAGGAAAGTTTATAGTGATAATTGGCTATATTAAGAAAAGAGAAATATTTCAAATAAACAATCTAACTTTATACCTCAAGAAACTAGAAAAAGAAGAAAAACTAATCCCAGGGCTACCAGAAGGAAACAACAAAGATCAATCAACAGAATATCAAGACAATTAATAGACTAGGCAAAAATACTTTCAAATTATGCATCAGATAATTGTATAACATGCAAAATATAAAAGAACTCATATAACTCAATATCAAAAGGCAAACAATGGAATTAAAAATGAGCATAGGACCTGAATAAATATTTTTCCAAAGAAGACATAAAATAACAAATAAGTACATTAAAATATGCTCAATATTACTAATCTTCAGGAAAATGCAAATAAAAATAAAATGAGGTAGCGTGTCATATCTGTTAAGATGGCTATTATCAAAAATATAACAGAAAATAAATACTATTGATGATGTAGAGAAAACGAAACTCTTGTGCCCTGTTGGTTACAGGTACATTTTTACAGCTACTGTGGGAGATAGTATGGAGTTTCCTCAAAAATTAAAAATAAAACTGCTGTATGATCCAGTAATTCCTCTCATTTATATATATCCAATGGAAATGAAATCACTATCTTGAGGGTTGCCTGTACTCAACTCACCAGAGCATTGCATTAACCAAGACACAGAAACATTTTAAGTGTCTACCACAGTATAAATGAATAAAAGAAATGTGATCATGTATATTTAATGATGATGTATAATATAATAATAATTTAAGACATGCATGTTTGATAATAATACTTGATAATGCATATTATATATTATATATGTATATACAACCTGAAATAGTATTCAGACATAAAAACAATGGAAATCTTTTCATTTGCAATAACATGAATGGACCTTGAAGGCATTATGAAATGTCAGACAAAGGAAGTCAAATACCCTATGATCTCACCTACATGTGGAATCTATAAGGTAAAACTCACAGATACAGAGTAGAATAGTGCTAGGGACTAGAGGGTGGAGGAAATAGGGTGATGTTGGTCAGAGTACAAACTTCCAGTTATAAAATGATTATGTTTTGGGAATCTAATAAACAACCTAGTCACTACAGTTGCCAATACTGAATTGCATACCTGAATACAGTAAGAGAACATATCTTAAATATTCTTAACACACACAAAAAACAACTATGTGAGGTCATGAAGGTTTCAACTAATCTTTCTGTAGTAACCATTTTGCAACATATACATGTATCAAATCATGTTGCATACCTGAAATTAATATGTCAATTGTATCTCAATAAAGCTGGAAAAATAAGAATCTATACCTTCTTAAGTAAAACAACAAGCATGGATTGGGAAAAACTTGTAACTAAATAAATAAACTTAATACCCAGGCACAAATTTTAAATTACTGAAAATAAATAGGAAGAAGACATATGACTTAGGAAAATTATGCCAATATTGCAAGACATTTCCATGGAGAGAAAATAACATAGTTAATAAACATAAAAATGTTTCTCCTAAGTAGTAACTAAGGAAATGAAAATTAAAACACAAATTAGTTCTAGTCATTGAGAAAGAGATCGTGTAAATGTATAATAAAATCATAGGAGTATGAGAAAATATTTGCTATACTTGCATCCAACAAAACACTCTTTCTTAAAACTATAAGTGTAGAGAAAGAAATTGGATAAATAGCAAAAATGGTACTGAAAGGGTCACTGGGCGCATGTAAAGGTAGTCAGCTTCACGGAAAACCAAATCAAAACTGTTAGATGTCATTATGCCTCAGAGTAAAAAAGATAGATCATATCAAATGTTGGCAAATATATAAAGAAGCTGGTTGAATGGTAAAGCTGTAAAACCAATTTGGAAGTCTTTGACAGTGCCTACTCTGACTAAATATATCCATACCTTATAACACAGCCATTTATTTCTAGATATATTTTTAGCAGCTATGTATCCATATATTCAGCCAAAAATATGTACCAGATTAGTCATTGCAGCACTATTTGAACAGTCTTAAACTGTAAATAGCTACCAATCAGCAGTTAAAACAGAATAGTTATACTTTTATTATTACGAAATAGAATAAATAGAATATTGAGATATAGAAACAAGGTGGCATACTATATAGCAACGAGAATGAATAATCTACAATTTCACATAGCAAATTATTTCAAAAACACGTTTGAGCAAAGGAAACAAATGGAGGCATTACTATTATATAATTCCATTTCTATAAAGTACAAAAATAAGCAATAATAATTTACACTTTTATAAATTAAGGTAGTACTTACACTTACTGGGGATGACTAATGTACTGGGAACATGATACACAATTTTTTAAAAAAACAAAAAAATCCTCCTAATCAATAACTAACTTACAACCATGCACTCTTTTATATTTATATTAGAATAAAAATTTTGTTAAAAGAATAGCCTTATTGATTTAGGTAGAGTGTGAAGATATAAATATCCTGTTACATATCAATGTTTATATAAAAGGGCAAAGTCACAATGAAGGTTGATATAGCAGCCTTATTTAAATTAAAATGTACATATTCTACAGGTAATTAGTTCTCAATTTTCAAGAATAGTTGAAGACATGCAGAAATTTACAAGAATTTCCATTTCAGAATTTTTAAATTAAAAATATTAAAATACATTAACATTATATCTCTTTATACCTAGTCATAGGTCTTGACTAAATATGCTGCATTCCTTTCAAGTAATTTTGTTGTTCGTTCTCTAAGATGTGTCTGAATCTTTGGATCTGATGGACTGTAGCATGCCATGCTCTTTGTCCACTATTTCCTGGAGTTTGCTCAAATTCAAACTCAAACTCAAACTAAAAGTAGAACCACCATGATCCTATAATCCTACTACTGGGCAGATATCTTGAGAACAACATGGTCCAAAAGGAAAACATGTTCCAAAAGGATATGAGCATTCCAGTGTTCACTGAAGTTCTGTTTATAACAGTCAACACATGGANAAATACAATTGTAAATATATATTCACCCCAAATCAGAGTACTTAACTATATTAAGCAAATACTAACAGATTCTAAGTGAGGAAAAGGAAAACAACACATCAACAGTAGGGGAATTCAGTATCCTACAATTTAACAAAGAGTAGATCATCAGGAAAGAATCAAAGAGAAAACCATGGACCAGAACTATACTTTAGAGCAAATAGATCCAGTAGACATATGCAGAGCACACTGCTGATCAATAAGAAAATACATTCTTCTCAAGCTCTCATGGAATATTCTCCAGACAAGCTGCTATGTTAGGCCATAAAAAAACCTTACCAAATTCAAGTAGACTGAAATCATGCCAAGTATCTTTTCTCACCATAATGGCAGAAAAGTAGAAATCAATAACAGAAGGAATACTGGGTAATAAGTGAAAATCGATCAACATCCACCTAAACAACCAATGGGTCAAAGAAAAATTCAAAAGGGATATAAAAATATCTTCAAACAAATAAAAATGTAAATACAACACAGAAAATGGATGGGATTCAATAAAAGCAATTCTAAGAGGAAAGTTTATAGTGATAATTGGCTATATTAAGAAAAGAGAAATATTTCAAATAAACAATCTAACTTTATACCTCAAGAAACTAGAAAAAGAAGAAAAACTAATCCCAGGGCTACCAGAAGGAAACAACAAAGATCAATCAACAGAATATCAAGACAATTAATAGACTAGGCAAAAATACTTTCAAATTATGCATCAGATAATTGTATAACATGCAAAATATAAAAGAACTCATATAACTCAATATCAAAAGGCAAACAATGGAATTAAAAATGAGCATAGGACCTGAATAAATATTTTTCCAAAGAAGACATAAAATAACAAATAAGTACATTAAAATATGCTCAATATTACTAATCTTCAGGAAAATGCAAATAAAAATAAAATGAGGTAGCGTGTCATATCTGTTAAGATGGCTATTATCAAAAATATAACAGAAAATAAATACTATTGATGATGTAGAGAAAACGAAACTCTTGTGCCCTGTTGGTTACAGGTACATTTTTACAGCTACTGTGGGAGATAGTATGGAGTTTCCTCAAAAATTAAAAATAAAACTGCTGTATGATCCAGTAATTCCTCTCATTTATATATATCCAATGGAAATGAAATCACTATCTTGAGGGTTGCCTGTACTCAACTCACCAGAGCATTGCATTAACCAAGACACAGAAACATTTTAAGTGTCTACCACAGTATAAATGAATAAAAGAAATGTGATCATGTATATTTAATGATGATGTATAATATAATAATAATTTAAGACATGCATGTTTGATAATAATACTTGATAATGCATATTATATATTATATATGTATATACAACCTGAAATAGTATTCAGACATAAAAACAATGGAAATCTTTTCATTTGCAATAACATGAATGGACCTTGAAGGCATTATGAAATGTCAGACAAAGGAAGTCAAATACCCTATGATCTCACCTACATGTGGAATCTATAAGGTAAAACTCACAGATACAGAGTAGAATAGTGCTAGGGACTAGAGGGTGGAGGAAATAGGGTGATGTTGGTCAGAGTACAAACTTCCAGTTATAAAATGATTATGTTTTGGGAATCTAATAAACAACCTAGTCACTACAGTTGCCAATACTGAATTGCATACCTGAATACAGTAAGAGAACATATCTTAAATATTCTTAACACACACAAAAAACAACTATGTGAGGTCATGAAGGTTTCAACTAATCTTTCTGTAGTAACCATTTTGCAACATATACATGTATCAAATCATGTTGCATACCTGAAATTAATATGTCAATTGTATCTCAATAAAGCTGGAAAAATAAGAATCTATACCTTCTTAAGTAAAACAACAAGCATGGATTGGGAAAAACTTGTAACTAAATAAATAAACTTAATACCCAGGCACAAATTTTAAATTACTGAAAATAAATAGGAAGAAGACATATGACTTAGGAAAATTATGCCAATATTGCAAGACATTTCCATGGAGAGAAAATAACATAGTTAATAAACATAAAAATGTTTCTCCTAAGTAGTAACTAAGGAAATGAAAATTAAAACACAAATTAGTTCTAGTCATTGAGAAAGAGATCGTGTAAATGTATAATAAAATCATAGGAGTATGAGAAAATATTTGCTATACTTGCATCCAACAAAACACTCTTTCTTAAAACTATAAGTGTAGAGAAAGAAATTGGATAAATAGCAAAAATGGTACTGAAAGGGTCACTGGGCGCATGTAAAGGTAGTCAGCTTCACGGAAAACCAAATCAAAACTGTTAGATGTCATTATGCCTCAGAGTAAAAAAGATAGATCATATCAAATGTTGGCAAATATATAAAGAAGCTGGTTGAATGGTAAAGCTGTAAAACCAATTTGGAAGTCTTTGACAGTGCCTACTCTGACTAAATATATCCATACCTTATAACACAGCCATTTATTTCTAGATATATTTTTAGCAGCTATGTATCCATATATTCAGCCAAAAATATGTACCAGATTAGTCATTGCAGCACTATTTGAACAGTCTTAAACTGTAAATAGCTACCAATCAGCAGTTAAAACAGAATAGTTATACTTTTATTATTACGAAATAGAATAAATAGAATATTGAGATATAGAAACAAGGTGGCATACTATATAGCAACGAGAATGAATAATCTACAATTTCACATAGCAAATTATTTCAAAAACACGTTTGAGCAAAGGAAACAAATGGAGGCATTACTATTATATAATTCCATTTCTATAAAGTACAAAAATAAGCAATAATAATTTACACTTTTATAAATTAAGGTAGTACTTACACTTACTGGGGATGACTAATGTACTGGGAACATGATACACAATTTTTTAAAAAAACAAAAAAATCCTCCTAATCAATAACTAACTTACAACCATGCACTCTTTTATATTTATATTAGAATAAAAATTTTGTTAAAAGAATAGCCTTATTGATTTAGGTAGAGTGTGAAGATATAAATATCCTGTTACATATCAATGTTTATATAAAAGGGCAAAGTCACAATGAAGGTTGATATAGCAGCCTTATTTAAATTAAAATGTACATATTCTACAGGTAATTAGTTCTCAATTTTCAAGAATAGTTGAAGACATGCAGAAATTTACAAGAATTTCCATTTCAGAATTTTTAAATTAAAAATATTAAAATACATTAACATTATATCTCTTTATACCTAGTCATAGGTCTTGACTAAATATGCTGCATTCCTTTCAAGTAATTTTGTTGTTCGTTCTCTAAGATGTGTCTGAATCTTTGGATCTGATGGACTGTAGCATGCCATGCTCTTTGTCCACTATTTCCTGGAGTTTGCTCAAATTCAAACTCAAACTCAAACTAAAAGTAGAACCACCATGATCCTATAATCCTACTACTGGGCAGATATCTTGAGAACAACATGGTCCAAAAGGAAAACATGTTCCAAAAGGATATGAGCATTCCAGTGTTCACTGAAGTTCTGTTTATAACAGTCAACACATGGAAGCAACCTAAATATCTACTGACAGAAGAACTGGTAAAGAAAATGTGGAACAATAGACCGCTACCCATTAAAAAGAATGAAATACAGTAAGCTCCTTATAAATCTTCAAGTTGCAAAATTTCAAAGATGTGAACGTGTGTTCACAAGTCCAATCATGTAAGTTAGTTCACGTGTCTGGCATACATCGTCACATGTGCATCCTCTACAAATGGTTATGCTTTTGTGTACTTTACTGTACAGTATCTTTATTTCAAGCCCAGGATGTCTAGAAGCAAGCATAAATACAGCAGTGATTTAGCTGATACTGCTAAGAAATATCAGCTGTCTTACTGTAATACTGTACTTTTCAAAGCACTGTATTATCAGATCAAAAATGTTTATTTTTGTGTTTGTTTATTTTTTATGTATTGTTTGTGTGAAAAACATAAAGTTATTACAGTACAGTACCATATGGTTGATTGCATCAGGTATCGAGGCTGACTTTGTGTTGGATTTAGGAACAAATTGGACTTACAAATGTACTCTGGAGTGGAACTCTTTTGTATTTAGGGTGCTTAGTGTAATGTCATTTTCAGCAACATGGATGGACCTAGAAATTGTTATACTGAGTGAAGTAAATCAGACAGAGAAAGAGAAATATTATGTAATATTGCATATGTGTGCATGTGCTAAGTTGCTTCATTTGTGTCTGACTCTGTGTAATCCTATGGTCTGTAGCCCACCAAGTTCCTCATGGGATTCTCCAGGCCAGAATACTAGAGTGGGTTGCCATGCCCTCCTCCAAGGGATCTTCCTGACCCAGGGATCCTATATGTGTTTCTTACCTCTCCTGTATTAGCTGGGGGGTTCTTTACCACTAGGGCCGGCTTGGAAGCCCAATATTGCTTATACACAGAATAAAAAAATAAGATACAAATAAATTTATTTATAAAACAGAAATAGACTCAGAGACTTAGAGAATGAACTTATAGTCATCAGTGGGGAAAGTTGAGGGGGGTAAAGGTAGTTAGGAAGTTTGGGATCAACATGTACACACTTCTGTATTTAAAACAGATAACCAACAGGGACATACTATATAGAACAAGGAACTCTGCTCAATATTTTGTAATAACCTAAATGGAACAAAAATTTGAAAAAGAATAGATACATGCATTACTGAATAACGTTTTTGTACACTTGAAACTAACACAAGATTGTTAATCAACTGTATTCTTATATAAAATAAAGTTTTTTAAAAAAGTGATGATTGACATTATACTAATACTTTCCTCAAGATGGGGATAGTTTCTTTCCATCGACATATACCTACTTATACTCACATACCCCTAGTGTCAAAATTCACAGGAGAATTACCCTAAAAAGTGAAAATTTCACTTTCACTTTCAGGCAAAAATTTTTTTCCAAGGTCAGTCTCTCTGATCACTCCTACTTTTTAGGCCTCTCTCTCCTTCTGTAGGAAAATATTAATAGTAACAATAATTCCTGGGCAATGGTCCTTCTCCAGTGCCCACTGATCACACGTGTAAGAATTAGTTAGTTAACACACAATCTTTAACCCAATTTTATGTATACTGAAAATGCTATCTTGTGTGTGTAGTTGCGAGGTAAAAAAAATTTAAAATTCATTAGATAGTCCATTTTCTCTAGAGTGTCATGCCTCAAATAATTTATCTGATCATTGAAATAGATTTTGTATTTAGCTTATTGCCCAGTAGTACAACTCTAAACAGGAAGGTCAAAATCAAGGTGTAGATTTTAGAACAATTTTATTTAAAGTGCCCTTTAACATTTTTAACACTCACAGAAGCCTTTCCCCCAAAGATTAATGGAACTTCACTGAAATATTCTGGAATAGGTTCTTCGTGGGCCATGTAGTGACAATCTTTGGTGGTAACTAAAAACTATGTGGTAACTAAAAAGTATATTACACCAGGTACTTTTCAAAAATAAAAAAGTTTAAGCGGATGGGTAAGTGGGTAAAATTACCTTAAGAAATTCATGGTCAACAAGTCCCTTATTGCTGGCATTATTAAAATATTTAGTATCCTTCATCAAAACATATGCGTAAAATATAAATGGACATTTTAGGAATTCTCCTTAGAAATACATTTTTTCAATGAATATCATCTGGGAATATCAGTATTCCACAAAACACATTTTGGAAAATATTCAGCTGTAAATGTTCCTCCCCTTTTATTTCCCCTCTTACCCCTCCCTACCTCCTCTCCAGTTCCCTGTCTTTCCTTTTTTTCATCCTTTCCTTCTTTCTTCCTTCTCTCCCTGCCTTCCTTCTCTTTCTTCCTTCTTTTTTGTATAAACTTATTTTCCCAATTCTAGCTTATTTAAGCAGGAAGAGATAAGCTTGAGAACAGAGTGACAGGAGTTTGGGTGTTCTTTGCTGCCTCCCAGGAAGCAGTCAATGCTCCCTCATGAACTTGAAGCTTATCAGCTCAGGAAAGGTGATTACAACATTGAGTTTTGGTTTATTAGTGATTTAACTTGCAAATTGCATTTTTGCCTCCCTGGGATTCAGCTAAGGCTATTAGAAGTAAAGTTGGAAAATGTGCTCTTGTTATTCTCCTTAGTTTTGACATTTCATTAAATGAATCTTTATTTATTTTCCCACAAAGAAAACCGAGAAAGAAAATATCACTGATTCTTTTCACTTCTCTTACATTCCTTGTTCAGATTCTTAAGAGAACCATTTCAGAGATTTTTAATGGATGCATTTTCAGGATTATCATTGAAAATGAAAGTCGCTCAGTTGTGTCTGACTCTTTGCCGCCCTATGGACTATGCAGTCCATGGAATTCTCCAGGCCAGAATCCTGGAGTGGGCAGCCTTTTCCTTCTCCAGGGAATCTTCCAAACTCAGGGACTGAACCCAGGTCATCTACACTGAAGGCAGATTCTTTAACCAGCTGAGCCAACAGAGAAGCCCTAGAAATTAATGAGGATAAAAATATATTTGGTATTAGAAAAGCAGGCCTCCACATACCTGACAATAGCAGAGCAAAAGTTGCTATATAAGAAGTATAAAGAGATATAAAGACCTAAAAGTATAAGAATTCAGTTACAGCTTAAGGCATCAAGTTGGGAGTGGCATTTGAATTGGGCCTTGAAGCTGACAGAGCCAATGAGAATAACTGGGGAACAGGTAATACAAACTCTCTATGCAGAGAGACTAGGACAATATGAGAAACAGTGATGGGGTACAGTCAGAGCAATAGGAGTTAAGAGTCATGGCTCTGACATTTCTGAGCTCTGTGACAAAGCTCCTGCCATGTGACTATAACAATAAATGTAACAGTAGTATCTAAATTACCAGAGAGTTGTAAAGATTATAAGGGAAAATGGATTTTAAAACGCCCAGCACAATCCAGGGTGCACAAGAAGCACTTATACTTGACTAAAAGTGTTACTCTTCCTGCAATTAAGAAGACAGTGAGAACATAGCAGTGGCTGCACAGCACTGGAGCGGTGAGCAGCCAAGAAGAGATACTCCACGTCCAAGGTAAGGAGCAGTGGCTGCACTTTGCTGGAAGAGCTGAGAAGAGATACCCCATGTCCAAGGTAATAGAAGCCCCACTAAGATGGTAGGCACTGAGAGAGGGCATCAACAGGCAAATAACCTGAAACCACAATCAAGGAAAACTAGCCAATATGATCACATGGACCACAGCCTTGTCTAATTTAATGAAACTAAGCCATGTCATGTAGGGCCACTTAATATGAATGGATCATGGTGGAGCGGTCTGACAAAATGTGGTCCACTGGAGAAGGGAATGGCAAACCACTTCAGTATTCTTACCTTGAGAACCCCATGAACACTATGAAAAGCCAAAAAGATACGACACTGAAAGATGAACTCCCCAGGTCAATAGGTGCCCCACATGCTACTGGAGATCAGTGGAAAAATAACTTCAGCAGAATGAAAGGATGGAGCCAAAGCAAAAACAACACCCAGTTGTGGATGTGACTGGTGATAGAAGCAAGGTCCAATGCTGTAAAGAGCAATATTGCATAGGAACTTGGGATGTTAGGTCCATGAATCAAGGCGAGTTGGAAGTGGTCAAACAGGAGATGGCAAGAGTGAAAGTCAACATTCAAGGAATCAGCAAACTAAAATGGACTGGAATGGGTGAATTTAACACAGATGACCATCATATTTACTACTGTGGGCAATAATCCCTTAGAAAAAATGGAATAGGCATCATAATCAACAGAAGAGTCTAAAATGCAGTACTTGGATGCAATCTCAAAAACAACAGAAAGATCACTGTTCGTTTCCAAGGCAAGCCATTCAGTATCACGATAATCCAAGTCTATGCCCCGACCAGTAATGTTGAAGAAGCTGAAGTTGAATGGTTTTATGAAGACCTAAAAACCTTTTAGAACTAACATCCAAAAGAGGTGCCCTTTTCAATATAAGGGACTGGAATGCAAAAGTAGGAAGTCAAGAAACACCTGGAGTAACAGGCAAATTTGGCCCTTGGAGTACAGAATGAAGCAGGGCAAAGGCTAATAGAGTTCTGACAAGAGAATGCACTGGTCATAGCAAACACCCTCTTCCAACATCATAAGAGAAGACTCTACACATGGACATCACCAGATGGCCAACACCAAAATCAGATTGATTATATTCTTTGCACCCAAAGATGGAGAAGCTCTATACAATCAGCAAAAGCAAGACAGGGAGCTGACTGTACGTCAGATCATGAACTCCTTGTTGCTAAATTCATACTTAAATTGAATAAAATGAGGGAAACCACTAGACCATTCAGGTATGACCTAAATCAAATCCCTTATGACTATACAGTGGAAGTGAGAAATAGTTGTAAGGGACTATATGTGATAGACAGAGTGCCTGACAGTCTAGGGACAGAGATCAAGACCATCCCCGAGAAAAAGAAATGTAAAAAAGAAAAATGGCTGTCTGAGGAGGCCTTACAAATAGCTGTGAAAAGAAGAGAAGTAAAAAAGTAAAGGGGAAAAGGCAAGATATACCTATTTGAATGCAGAGATCCAAAGGATTGCACGAGAGATAAGAAAGCCTTCCTCAGTGATCAGGGCAAAGAAATAGATGAAAACAACAGAATATAAAAGACTAGAGATCTGTTCAAAAAAATTAGAGATACAAAGGGGACATTTCATGAAAGATGGACTCAATAAAGGACAAAAATGGTAGGGACCTAACAAAAGCAGAAGATATGAAAAAGAGGTGGCAAGAATACACAGAAGAAATGTACAAAAAAGATCATTATGACACAGATAATCACAATGGTGTGATCACTCACCTAGAGCCAGACATCCTGGAATATGTTAGGAAGCTTCACTACGAACAAAGCAAGTGGATGTGACGGAATTCCAGTTGAGCTATTTCAAATCCTAAAAGATGATGCTGTGAAAGTGCTGCACTCATTATGCCAGCAACTTTGGAAAATTCATCAGTGGCCACAGGACTGGAAAAAGTCAGTTTTCATTCCAATCCCAAAGAAAGGCAATGAATGCCAAAGGATGCTCAAACTACCACACAATTGCACTCATCTCACATACTAGTAATTCTCAAAATTCTGCTCAAAATTCTCCAGGCCAGGCTTCAGCAATATGTAAACCATGAACTTCCAAATGGTCAAGTTAGTTTTAGAAAAGGCAGAGGAACCAGAGATCAAATTGCCAACATCCATTGGATCGTCGAAAGAGCAAGAGAGTTCCAAAAAAATATTTACTTCTGCTTTATTGACTATGCCAAAGCCTTTGACTGTGTGGATCACAAGAAACTGTGAAAAACTTTTAAAGACTCTTGGAAAATCTGTATGCAGATCAGGAAGCAATCGTTAGAACTGGACATGGAAAAATAGACTGGTTCCAAGTCGGCAGTGGAGTCTGTCAAGGCTGTATATTGTCACCCTGCTTATTTAACTTATATGCAGAGTACATCATGTGAAACGCTGGGCTGGATGAAACACAAGCTAGAATCAAGATTTCTGGAGAAATATCCATAACCTCAGATATGCAGATGACACTATTCTTATGGCAGGAAGTGAAAAAGAACTAAAGAGTCTCTTTATGAAAGTGAAAGAGGAGAGTGAAGAAGTTGGTTTAGAGCTCAACATTCAGAAAACTAAGATCATGACAACTGGTCCCATCACTACATGGCAAATAGATAAAGAAACAGTGGAAACATTGGTAGACTTCATGTTTTGGGGCTCCAAAATCACTGCAGATGGTGACTGCAGCCATGAAATTAAAAGACGCTTCTCCTTGGAGGGAAAGTTATGATCACCCTAAACAGCATATTAAAAAGCAGAGACATTACTTTGCCAAAAAAAGTCTGTCTAGTCAAGGCTATGGCTATTCCAGTAGTCATTTATGGATGTGAGAGTTGGACTATAAAGAAAGCTGAGCCCCAAAGAATTGATAGTTTTGAACTGTGGTGTTAGAGAAGACTCTTGAGAGTCCTTTGGACTACAAGAAGATCAAACCAGTCCATCCTAAAGGAGATCAGTCTTGAGTGTTCATTGGAAGAAATGATGTTGAAGCTGAAACTTCAATACTTTGGCCACCTGATGTGAAGAACTGACTCATTTGAAAAGACCCTGATGCTGGCAAAGATTGAGCGCAGGAAGAGAAGGGGATGACAGAGGATGAGATGGCTGGATGGCATCACTGACTCAATGGACATGAGTTTTGATAAACTCTGGGAGTTGGTGTGGATAGGGAAGCCTGGTGTGCTGCAGTCCCTGGGGTCGCAAAGTGTCGGATACGACTAAGTGACTGAACTGAACTTTGTGTATATGAGCCAGAGTTGTTCAGAAATCAATTTGTCTAATCTACTGGCTATATATCTTCAGGTTATTAACTTTAGTTTTCTGGTCCTTCTTTATCATCAGCAAAATATAGGTTACTATATCTATAAACAAGATCTTAAGGAAACTTTACAGAGAGGTAAATCTGCTTATCAAGATACATATTATGAATATAACCAAGACATTTAACAAGTAAATGGATGTATGAATGACTCTGAAGCCTAAAGGTACATGAAAAGAATGGTTTATGAAGATAATGTCTAGCTGTTCCCACTTAATAAGTACCCATGGAAAGAAATGAAGAATTGGAGATGACGAATAAGGAATTATTATCCTTTGTTTTATAAAACTGGTATGTTGCAGTCCACGGGGTCGCTAAGAGTTGGACAGGACTGAGCAACTGAACGGAACTGATTTTATAAATCTGTGGAATAGTGATTTTTAAGCAGGATATGAAAGAAAAGTCAATAAATTTCCTTTAATAAGGTAATCAATGCATCTGCATATTCTCTGTGAAATGAAAGTTAAGACACTTCACTCAATGTGTATAAGATCTGTTGTGATATGTGTAGGTGATATATGCTTCCCCATGTTGAAATTCACTGCTGCACAGGAAAATGTGGATTGTGTTGACAACAACGTTTGATCTCAATGTTAGGAAAATGTTAGTCACTCAGTCATGTCCGACTCTTTGAGATTCCATGGACTGTACCCCGCCAGGCACCTCTGTCCATGAGATTCTCCAGGGAAGAATACTGGAGAGGGAAGCCTTTTCTTTCTCCAGGGAATCTTTCCAACCTAGGGATTGAGCCTGGGTGTCCCACATTGCAGGCATCTGGGCCACCTAAGAAAAATATATTCTTCTTCTTTTATAATGATAATTAAGCAGATCATGGATAGAAATATACTATGGGGTTATTTTGATGAAATTTATCAATGGTTAAATTTTCTCTTTGGTCATAAATGGCATGTAAAAACAGTTCATTACCTACAGGAATTTTCTTGTTTCCCTGGGTATCATCGTCACACTTTTCACAATTACTTAAATGTTCTATACAATTTACTATTTACAAACAAGCACATCTTTCATATTCTGTCATCCAAATTATTTAACTATTTGTACTATTTACACTGTGGCTAAAAGGTGAACTAGACTACCACCTTAAGTGAACTGGTTAAACAGATCCTTACTCATTGCTAATTTTCTTTTTTTTTAATAGTAGAAAAATTCTCCACAAAAGGTAAAATTAAGAAATATGTTTTGCTGTGTGTAAATTCACCTAAACTCAATGAGAAGTGTGTACTCATTTCTTTACCAACAAATATATGGTCTTAAGAATAGTATTAGCATCAAATTGCAATAACAAGAGGAAAGGAATATAAAGAGACTTTTATGTACAGATGGTGCCTTGCTGTTTATCACTGAGCCACAAACAATTATCCTGGAAATATTGAGATTAATAGACCAATTTGGTAAAAGAGCTAAATGTGAGAGGCATTGGGATAAATCTGAGTTATTTTACATATCAAAAGTTTTATCTAGGGCAATTGCATTTTCCACAGCATTATAGCCAATCCAACAATGCCAGAATTTTTTTTTAATGCAATATTAGAATTCATATATGGGAATGAGATTATTCTGGAATTGTGGGATTATATACAGATAAACGCAGTAAGTGGCACTGCTGCTGCTGCTGCTGCTAAGTCACTTCAGTCGTGTCTGACTCTGTGTGACCCCATAGAGGGCAGCCCACCAGGCTCCCCCATCCCTGGGATTCTCCAAGCAAGAACACTGGAGTGGGTTGCCATTTCCCTCTTCAATGCATGAAAGTGAAAAGTGAAAGCAAAGTTGCTCAGTCGTGTCCGACCCTCAGAGACCCCATGGACTGCAGCCTTCCAGGCTCCTCGGTCCATGGGATTTTCCAGGCAAGAGGGATGTCAATTACTTGCAACACTTTTATAAGCTCGGTTTTCCTTTTGCATCTAAACTCTTTCTTCTCTTTATACCTCAGAGCCTAAAACAAACCACATGTTTTGGTAGTGAAAGTGAAAGTGAAGTCGCTTAGTCTTGTCCGACGCTTTGCGACCCCGTGGACTGTAGCCCATCAGGCTCCTCTGTCCATGGGATTCCCCAGGCAAGAATACTGGAGTGGATTGCCATTTCCTTTAGTAGTTTCCATTTAATGAATATTCATGAATAGTGAATATTTGAGAGGGTTTGGATTTTTACTCTTCTGATAACTGGACGGTTTGATGCAGCTTACTTAAGTCATCACACAGTAAACAAAGCCAGGCAAAGAAGTTTTGTGTCAAGAGCATAAGTGACGAAAATACAAGGTAAAGTTAGACAACAGAGAAACAGGAGACTGAGTTCAGGTAACATAGATTCAAGTCCCAAGTACTTCACTAGTTGTGTGATTCTGCACAAGTCGATCACTGCCCCTGACTCTTTTCTGTGAGATGGGATTTAAGATCTTGTAAACAAATGGGACCATATAAGAACTTAATAAACAATAAAGCATGAAAAACATGATATAAATGTCAGCTTTGGTTGTGCTCTAAAAATTAGTCAATTACGCTATCTCACTCAAAAATAATTGTTAAACACGTTTTTCCCAAACACATTAGGCTGGATGGTAAATTTCAATAGGAAGAACTTCCATGTTAGAAGTCAGAATACTCTTAATCTTGCTTAAAAAAAAAAAATAGAATTTTCAAGTTGTATTTATTTGACTACTTGTTAATAAGTTTCATTCTTCTTTAAACACACAAAGAAGATAAAGCAGAGCAAATAGTTCTTAATTTGAATGCTATAGTTTTGCTTTTCACATAAAGTACAATGTAACAATACTACAGTTGGAACAAATTAGTGAAAGTAGAGATGAAAGAAAATTGAAATCATTAAACAATTGTCACCTTATGTAACTTCAGTTCAGTTCAGTTGCTCAGTCTTGTTGAACTTTGTGACCTCATGAATCACAGCACACCAGGCCTCTCTGTACATCACCAGCTCCTGGAGTTTACTCAAACTCATGTCCATCGAGTTGATGATGCTATCCAGCCATCTCATCCTCTGTCATCTCCTTCTTCTCCTGCCCCCAATCCCTCCCAGCATCACAGTCTTTTCCAATGAGTCAACTCTTCACATGAGGTGGCCAAAGTATTAGAGTTTCAGACTCAGCATCAGTCCGTCCAAAGAACACCCAGTACTGGTATCCTTTAGGATGGACTGGTTGGATCTCCTTGCAGTCCAAGGGACTCACAAGAGTCTTCTCCAGCACCACAGTTCAAAAGCATCAATTCTTTAGTGCTCAGCTTTCTTCACAGTCCAACTCTCACATCCATATATGACCACTGGAAAAACCATAGAATTGAGTAGATGGACATTTGTTGGCAAAGGAATGTCTCTGCTTTTGAATATGCTATCTAGGTTGGTCATAATTTTCCNATGTCTGTTTAGTTCTTTGGCCCATTTTTTGATTGGGTCGTTTATTTTTCTGGAATTGAGCTGAGTAAGCTGCTTGTATATTTTTGAGATTAGTTGTTTGTCATATGTTTCCTTTTCTCCTTTGCCTTTATCTTCTCTTCTTTTTTCAGCTATTTGTAAAGATAGTTTCCACTATAATGTGGCTTTCTTCAATTTTTCTTCAGTCTCTTCATTTTTAACATAAAACTATAACCTCAGCCAAATATTTCTTTCCCTCACAATGAAGAATTTTTATCCAGTGGAAGGAAGTCTGGTTTAAGATCCACCATTAAGCTTCTAGTACTTCCTGTGCCACTGACCAGCTACGCAGTCAAAAATGAGTTTCTTAAAAGTTGTAGGCATCTTTTTTTAATAAATGAAAATGAAGCTTTGAACTGGTCACCTAAAAAAACATAAAAAAAGAAACCGTCTTGCATCAGTTAAGTTCAGTCATGTCTGACTCTTTGCAACATTATGGAGTGTAGCACGCAAGGCTTCCCTGTCCATCAACAACTCCCAGAGCTTAGTCAAACTCACGTCCATCCAACTGGTGATACCATTCAACCATCTCATTTTCCATCGTCCCCTTCTCCTCCTGCCTTCAATATTTCTCAGAAGTAGGCTCTTTTACAATGAGACAGTTCCTATCAGGTGGCCAAAGGATTGGAGTTTTAGCTTCAGCATCAGTCCTTCCAATGAATATTCAGGATTGATTTCCTTTAGGATTAACTGGTTTGATATCTTTGCAGTCCAAGGAACTTTCAAGAGTCTTCTCCATAAGCAGTTCAAAAGCATCAGTTCTTTGGCACTTGGTTTTCTTTATGCGCCAACTCACATCCATACACAACTACTGCAAAAACCATAGCTTTGACTAGTTGGATTTTTGTTGGCAAAGTAATGTCTCTACTTTTTAATATGCCACTAATTCCATATTCCAGGCATCTCTTTCTAATAAATTGAAATTTTTCTATTTCTAAACTTTTTTTTAATAAATGGAACAAGTTCCAGTCATCTTTTTCTAATAAACAAAAATGAAGCTTTGAAATGGTCACCTAAGATACCAAATAAAAAGAAAACTGCATCACATTTATCTTTCCCTGGTAATTCTCTGCATGAATATTGACTGTGACCCTTTAAACTGTGGCATTCTCTTTGTCAAATATTAACAGAATGCATAATGTCCTATTTTGCAGTTTAGAAGATCATACCTTAAAAGATCTATATTATTAGAAAAAAGAAATTGTGCTTTTATATATCTAAGGTTTTATTCCAAGCGCTAAAAACTCAACTACTTAAGACATGCAGATAGAATAACAAACAGAGCCATTATTGATGTCTAGAGAAAAAGAGCAACAGTCTAGAAGATCAATAGGTGAGGTAGCATTTCACAGTGACAGCGCAGGGAGTAGAGTTTTCTCGTCAGAAGCTGTGAAATGAATGACCTTGGAAGGAAAACCAGAAAGTTCCTGATCTTCTTCTAATACTTTCTCTTGCCAAGGTAGGATGTGATAGATAGATAGATAAAATTTTTGTCATGGCAAGTTGAAGGATGAATAATAAGAACTATTTCCCTAGGTCCTTAAGTTAGTTGAATTATTTTAGAAATTAGGCAAGATATTGTTACCACCTTCAAAAGGCAATAATCAAAGGTATCTCATTGGTAACCTAGCAAACCACAATCTGTTAGTATTTACTACCACAACCAAATACCAATTTATGGTATTCATTACCACAACGAAAAATCAACTCTGACCTCTATCATTTAGTTATACTTTTGAAGTTATTGACTGACTATGTTGCTGCTTGAAAAACTACATAAACACTATAAATATGACAGTACTAACTATAGAAAGTAACCACAGATAAATAGAAAGCAATATATTACCACCACCCTTAATTACAAAACCATTCTTAACACAAGAAAGAAATAAATTGATTTAGGTTTTAAAATGCAGTTGTTTTTGTAAAAATATAAGAATAACAATAAAATATAATATTTTTGAAATTTAATTAACTTATTTTACTTGATATCAGATTTTCTCATATTGTTAGTTATGTTTTAAGACTATCTGCATATTGCCTCATTAGATGGCTTGATGAATATAGCTAGTCACATGATAATATATGTTATGTTGCTTTCAAATTTTACTATTCTGAATAATATTGTATTTGCACATATCATTATTTTTTCAAGATAATTCTTAGAATTGAAATTACTATTTCAAAGCCAATGAATATTACTAAGGATTTTTATTTGAGTATTGCTTAACTTACCTTAAGAACAATTGCACTTATAATATTTTCTTGAAATAAAGTATTGTTATTTACTCCAACTAGTAGCTTAACTGTTACACATATCTTTATAGTTTTACCAATATAAAACATTTCAATATTTTAAACATTTTCCTATTTTTAGCCTAGTTTATAGTTTTTTTATTATTTAGTCTTTCCCATATGCTTATATTTTTATAGCTGATGTTACTCTAGAACATAAAAATACATTTTTATATTAATAATAATTATAACATGCATTCTTTCACAGTAGAGTTAAACTTAACCATACTCTAAGAATTATACTAATCCACTCATTCTATTTTCAACACCCCACTCCAGTACTCTTGCCTGGAAAATCCCATGGACAGAGGAGCCTGTAGACTGCAGTCCATGGTGTTGCTAAGAGCCAGACACGACTGACAGACTTCACTTTCACTTTTCACTTTCATGCATTGGAGAAGGGAATGGCAACCCACTCCAGTGTTTTTGCCTGAAGAATCCCAGGGACGGGGGAGCCTGGTGGGCTGCTGTCTGTGGGGCTGCACAGAATCAGACACAACTGAAGCGACTTAACAGCAACAGCAGCAGCAGCAAAGATTACTTGGTTTAGAAGGTTATCAGTAAATATTTACTTATGGATTTGTCTATATTAGATTTTCCCTGATTATTGATCATATTTTTCTACTTCTCTGCTTGCCTAATAATTTTCAATTATATGCTGTAAGTTTTGAATTTTACACTGCTAGTTTCTGGATTGTACTGTTTTTTTAGCTAGTATTGTATACTTTGTTTCCATATGCAATTGAGTTACAGGCATACTTCACTTTATTGTGCTTTGTTTTATTGCACTTCACAGATAAATTTGAGTTTACAAATCAAAGATCTGTAGCAACCCTGCATTGTCAGATAATGCCTAATACTTTTTTTAAAAAATAAAGCATTTGTAAATTAAGCTCTGAATATTTTTTCTTAGAAATAATGCTGCTGCAGAATTAACAGACTTCTTACTCAGTTGTGTCCGACTCTTTGTGACCCATGGACTATAGCCCACCAGGCTCCTCCATCCATGGAATTTTCTAGGCAAGATTACTGGAGTGGGTTGCCATTTCCTTCTCCAGGGGATCTTCCTGATCCAGGGATTGAATACAGGTCTCCCACACCACAAGCAGATGCTTTACCCTCTGAGCCACCAGGGAATCCCTAACAGACTTCCCTAACTAAATAATAAAACTATTATATGCACTGGGAAGTCAATAAATCCTCGTGACTCACTTTATCAGGTGGTCTGCAACCAAATCCCTAATATCTCTGAGGTATGCCTGTATTGGGACTCAAATCCTTTTGTCTTGTGTTTCTATTTGGTTAAGGTAAACCCAGAGCACTCTTTAGTCAAGTGATAATTCATCTCCTTATATAAGGTGATATTTTGAGAATTCTGTCAGATATTCTGTATACTATATGGTCTTTCAACTCTGATTCGAGGGAACAAAAATTATACCTATCTCTGTATAAACTCAAGCAATTATTTAGTCTATTATGTTCTGGGGATTTTTTTCTTTTTCTTCCCTTTTGTCTAGTCACTGCTTGATTATGCATAATTAACAGTTTAAAACTTAAGGGGACAATTCTTCAGATCTCTAATGCAGAGGAGAATTGCCGATTCTCCCTCTAGTTCTTCTCTCTTTTACTCTAGCTGTTCAAGTGTGTATATATGGCTCCCTGTACTCTAGTAGTCTGTCCCACAAATTATGGGCAACTTAGTTTATCCAAATCGTGATCTCCTTTTTTTCTTTTTTTCTCCATCCACTGAGACTTCTGAGGTTAGTTTGACTTGCTGCTCTCTCTATTTTTTTTCTGGGAAACCACCTCCAGAACCTAAGCTGTTGAGTTGCAGAGTTTACTTCATTTGTTTTTCTTGTCTCGAGGAGATAGCAGTTATCCAATAACTGAGCCATTGTTTCATATAGCTTTCTAGTTTCTAACTGTTTAAAATGGGAGGGTAATTTCAATTTCTGATAATCATCATGATGTGAAGTGAAAGTCTATATACTCTCTACTTTATACTCTTTATATATATACATACACATATGCTGTGCTTAGTTGTTCAGTCGTGTCTGACTCTTTGCGACCACATGGACTGTACCCCACCAGGCTCTTCTGTCCTTGGGAATTCTTCAGGCAAGAATATTGGAGTGGGTGGCCAAGCCTTCCTCCAGGGGACCTTCCCAACCCAGGAATGGAATCCAGATCTTCTGCATCGTGGGCGGATCCTTGACCATCTGAGCCACCAGGGATGCCCAAGGATACTGAAATGGGTAGCCTATTCTCTCCCCAGGGGAACTTCCCAACTCAGGAATCGAACTAGAGTCTGGGTTTAATTCCTGGGTCAGGAAGACCCCCTGGATAAGGGAATGGCTTCCCATTCCAGTATTCTTGTCTGAGAATCCCACGACAGAGGAGCCTGACAGGCTACAATCCATAGGGTTGCAACAAGACTAAGTAACTAAGCATACATGTACACAAACATATATAATGTTTTATATATATATCTATATATATAATGTATTTACTTTCATAATTCCATTGAAGGATTATAAAGTACCATGTGGCACTAAACTTGTCTGCAAGAATTACGGTTGTGTTTACGGTCTGATTTTGATTCTTTGTTTTGGTCTACTTACCTAATCCTATAGCATAACAATTTTAGTGCAACAACATCAATCTTTATTAAAATGAAGCAGGATTTTTGCTAATTTACCTTCCTTTATAGTTTGTTTCTTAGCAGAGGTAAATCTAGAGAGTCATTGCTATCTACTAAAATGAATATAGATTTGGTTGATAGAGTCCTATAGGCCACTGTCTAACTGGGACCTTCGGAAATCTGCATAGCTCCTCTGAGTCTCAGTTTCTTCAACTATAAAATGAAAGTGAAATACAAATGTACATTTTGAAATATTCAGCTTGAAATCATGAACGTATTCCATGACCTATAGTGTCTGGCATATAAATGACGTGAAATACACGAGATATAAAATGTATGTGCTATAGGAAAGGATAGGAAAAAAAAATAACTATATATAATAACTTTGAAAAAGAGAAAATAACAGAATTTATGTGTGAGAGGCCACTAATTATAAGTCCCTTCTTTGAAGATTTACCTGGCCTTTGTAAACATCAGTTTTCTCATTTTAACAATGCAATGGTTTAAGTTGATACTTTTGAAAGTTATGAAAGTCAAATTACATGATTTAGGTCTAATATCATATTTTAGCAAACTAAGCTAACCAGTTACACATGAAGCTCAAATTTTGTTGTTTTTTTCTTTTTTAATATATATTAAGCATTGGCCAGGAGTAGGTTTTTATAATCACAAAAAATCTATAGTATCATCATATCTTTTATTTTAATGCAAGTGACTTATTTTCATTATAGGTTTTATCTTATAAAAAATTCTATTATTTGGGTTTTTTTTAATCTCATAAATCATCTGCAAGGTATTTTTTTGTGCTTACTTATCTCTATAATTTTCCCTGAGGGAGAGTGCCCTTATTAAGGCATTCTTCAATAAATGTCCCAAAATATTCCCAGCATGGAAGCAGAGAGATCCTAGAGATAGGGTCTTTAACAATTCAAACAGAAATTAGTGAGGATGTGTAAATTTATCTGAATTTTTTTCCCCTTTCCCCTCCTCTATCCCCCTCCCCTGCTCACAGCACTTAACAAAAGGAAACTGTAAAATCAAATAGAAGGCAGGGAAAAACTATTAAAAACAAAGATCACTTACATTTTCATTAATCCAAAATGTGGACACTACTTATGCAATGTGTATTATTTTTTGATGATGTCTGTATGCTGTTAAGATCATAAAAGCTGACAATGAAACCGTCCACATTAAAGAAGAATAAAAAAAAAAAAGAAAACAAAATCCTTTTATTTCAATGCTCTTCACCATTCTGCAATTGTTTTGTCACTCAGGAGACTGTGCCCTTTCTTTCCTCAATGCTTTTTCTAACATATGCATGCTTTGTGTTCACTTTCCTCTCCACTGGCCTGGCCAAGCACAAGATGAGGATACTGATTTTAGGAGCAGGCAGAGGGAGGAGTGGGCCAGGTCTTGCCTGTAGAGATTGGAGCGATCTGAGAGTCAGTTACTAAAGTCAAACTGAAACCAAATAAACTTGGGCATCATTTCAAAAATGCTAGAGAAGACTGATTTCTAGGTCCAAGGTGATATGTTAACAACTCAGGATAATAAGCACTTTTAGTTATTTTAAATAAACTCAGTTTTAATAAAATATTATAAACTATTTTATTTCATCTGATGTAATTCCAGTGAAAATGCTATACCACTGCTTTTACAGGAGGAAATATATAATTATTTGTGATTTCATCTTTTTCCATGTCTACAGAGGAAGAAATAAATTGGAAATGTTTGGAAATGTGAAAGGATCTATTATTTTCACCTGTCATCCCCATTATCTGGAATATATGTTAACAGAATTAAATCATACTGAATCTTACAATCATTAATAAAAAGGGGAAATAATAACAAAGAGAAACAATGCAGCTGAGAAATATACAATGGATATGAATGGATAGTTCTTAAAAAAGGATTTATGAATGGCCAATAAGCTGTGAAGAAAGCTGAGCACTGAAAACTTGATGCTTTTGAACTGTGATGCTGGAGAAGACTCTTGCAAGCCCCTTGGACTGCAAGGAGATCCAACTGGTCCATCCTAAAGGAGATCAGTCCTGGGTGTTCATTGGAAGGACTCATGCTGAGGCTGAAACTCCAAAACTTTGGCCACCTCATGCGAAGAGTTGACTCATTGGAAAAGACCCTGATGCTGGGAGGGATTGGGGGCAGGAGGAGAAGGGGACGACAGAGGATGAGATGGCTGGATGACATCACCAACTCAATGCACATGAATCTGAGTGAACTCCAGGAGTTGGTGATGGACAGGGAGGCTTGGCATGCTGCGATTCATGGGGTCACAAACAGTTGGACACAACTGAGTGACTGAACGGAATAAGCATATAAAAACATTATTAGTCTTTATAAAAATGAAAATCAAAACCACAATCGATACCACTTCATATCCACTGGGATGGCCATAATAATAATAATAAAGACAAAGGATCACAACTACTGGTGAGGATAGGGAGCAGTTGTTATCTTTTATGTTAGTTAGGCTACTTCCTAACAGCCCATTGACCTTCCCTTTCTTAGGGTATGTATTTTAGAAAATTCTTAACTAACTGTAGACATTTTCTATCCAATTTGCAATAGAAATCATCTACCAGCCCTGGCCAGTTTTAGAACTCAGGAATATCTTTCTCAAGGAGGTGGGAGCCATTCCTGTGAAATATAAAATCTAAGAAGATAGCTGTCCCTATCTCCCAGTCCTTGTAGGACAGTAAGAGTCTTACTTTCTTAAGAGGCAGTCATGAAATATTATTGGCTAAATCACATTGACTATCTTCCTCCACAATGTCCTCTAGTATTTTTCCAATAGTTCACCCGTATATTTAAATATGTATATTTGTCTTTTGTTAAATCATCATCTTTTGTTTCAGTAAAACTGAGTTGAATATCTCCTCTTTTGCAATAATCTTGATTACAATCTTCCTTGCCTGTTTAACTGCATCAGGTGCAATTTTTATTTAACATGTTTATACATGAGAAATAGAGCTCCCTGGTGGCTCAGTTGGTAAATGGAGAAGGGAATGGCTACCCACTTCAGTATTCTTACCTGGAGAATCCCATGAAGAGAGGAGCCTGGCAGGTTACAGTCCATGGGGGTGCAAAGAATCGAACTCAGCAACTAAGAACTTTGTATAAAAGAAATAGGAAGACACATGTTCACTAATATTTACACATGAATATTTATAACAGTTTTATTTATAGTAGCCCCAAAGTTGAATCAATCAAAATTTCTATCAATTGATGAATGGATATGTAATACCCAAACATATTATATGTAATATAATCACACAATGAAATTTGCCAATTAAAAAAAGTAAAAGAACAAGTATATGCCATGATACACGTAAGTTAATCTCCTTCAAATTTCTGAACACTCTTTGAAAGGGCACCCACAAAACTTACAGATAAAAGTCAAAGTAATGTTTAGTTATACCTTGAGAAGTATCACTCATTTTGCTAATGTTGAATAATAAATCAGACAAAACTAGATAATTTTTGGCTGATAGAAACGTTTCTTCCATATGTATCAAAACACTTAAGACTGTAGTCAAAATGCTATTGAATCTATACTGAATATTGAGAATGCAAGTGAAATATTTCATATTACCTTAACAAATGATTATAATATATAAAATATAAAATGANGAATCAATCAAAATTTCTATCAATTGATGAATGGATATGTAATACCCAAACATATTATATGTAATATAATCACACAATGAAATTTGCCAATTAAAAAAAGTAAAAGAACAAGTATATGCCATGATACACGTAAGTTAATCTCCTTCAAATTTCTGAACACTCTTTGAAAGGGCACCCACAAAACTTACAGATAAAAGTCAAAGTAATGTTTAGTTATACCTTGAGAAGTATCACTCATTTTGCTAATGTTGAATAATAAATCAGACAAAACTAGATAATTTTTGGCTGATAGAAACGTTTCTTCCATATGTATCAAAACACTTAAGACTGTAGTCAAAATGCTATTGAATCTATACTGAATATTGAGAATGCAAGTGAAATATTTCATATTACCTTAACAAATGATTATAATATATAAAATATAAAATGATTCTATTTTCTATTTCTTAATTCAGAAGTCTGCATGTTTGTAGAAGCCTAAGTAGGAATGGGGGTCTTCATTAGCATCTTTGTCTGTTACTAAAGTATTTCTGGGATCATGGGCTTAAGTGACCCACTGAGATCATATGGATCTTGCCTGTTCAGAGAAGTCTTGGTTGTCCTTGTCCTTGAAACTGAGGAATTGCATCAGTAACATTTCAATCAATAAACTTCCATTCTAAATATTGTTTCATCTGGACCTAATATTCCCAGTAGATTTTACTCTCTACATGGCCTAGGCATGTATCAATATTTGCTTTGTAGACACTATAGAATTCCAGAAAAATTTTCAAAAGCAAGACTGATTACAGTCATCCACACCTTTCATCCATGGTAGGGCTGTAGGTGGTTAAACCTGGATCCTGAAAACTATTCTTTGATTACACAGATAGATGTGATGTTCTCTTTAAACTGACTGAATCCAGGAGTTAATACTCTAATGCAATTTTTCTACTCCCACACAAAAGCGCATACACACAATACTATGATAATAAATAGACACATGACCCTTTTCGCTGTAAGTGATGAAAATCTGAATCGCATATTTAGGGTTCATCCGCTGTGTTTTTGAAAATTGCTTCCTTCCTCATGGATATATAACACCGGAAAGTATATTTGGTAAGTTCTGAAAGTTATTCAAATTGTAGGTATATTTTCCCCTCCTAAATAACACATATTCTTTCACTATTATCTGTGATACAACAAGAGTCCATGCAGTTTTGAAACAGAAAACTCCTTACACCACCATTGTGTATGTGCTCAGTTATGTCCTATTCTGTAGCCCCAAGGACTGCTGCCCACCAAGCTCTTCTGTACAAGGGATTTTCTCTGTGAGAGTACTGGAGTGGACTGCTATTTCCTCCTCCAGGGGATCTTCCCAACCCAAAGACAGAACCTATGTCTCCTGCATCTCTTGCATTGTCAGGCTGATTCTTTACCTTTGAGAGACCTGGGAACCCACTATGTTAATGGATTTTCAAGGCACTTGCCATATAGTTGGAACATATTTAAAAATATAGTGGCTATATCATTTATCAAATATGTTTGACTTTATCTATTGCATTGAAATTTACATAAGAAAATATGCTTTAATCTCAACAACCTCTTTCTGGAGACTAATACTTGTTTTTATATATTTCATATCAAATCCTCATATTCAGTAGATCAAATCATTAATATGCTATAAGTTCTAGATTCAGAATTCATTTTGTAATGTCTGATATGAGAAACAGCGATATTGGCTATCAAATTCATATATACTCATCCACTAAGCTACAGGCTAATGAAGCAAAATATATATCATTCATACTGTATTTTTTGCATAAGTTGGCATCAGGGATAATGGTTTGCTACCATTCTACAGTTCTGGAATGAGGAGTATGTTTTAATTTCTTGGAACTGTTAGAAACACCAAGATTAATTATGTCATGTAGCCAATCACCTACATTACATGATTTTCTGCTATAAGTCAACTATCTCAGCCAGTGTCTGAATAAATAAGGAAGTCACTATCTTTCTATTATAGTTGTTAATATTCCTTCAAAGAAGGTTGGCCCTTCAAAAGGCAAATGCCTCTGAATCACTCTGAATTATTTAAGATGAATGAATAAAAACATCCCAATTAGAGTCAACAAATAGTCCTTGACTTTTCTCCTGTGTTCTATGTATGGCTGGTATCTTTATATCTTCCTACATGTTTTTATACTCATAGGTTTTCATGCCAGGCTAGTGTCAATAAAACAACTGTTGATGTCAGTGTTCCTGTAGCACCAAGTGATGTCTGTTCTGAGCTCATGTTCTATAGATTCACAGGAACAAACATTCCAGATTTCCTTCCTGCTCTGGAAGCCAATTTCAAGAACAATTAAGTATACACAATGCTATTTTTATGAAAATTTCAAGTGGAGTCAATCTAAAAATATCCTCCATTATAGAAAATACTTTTGAGGGGAAAAAAAATCGCCTCCAATGAGTTTTAAAATCCCTCTCCTAATTCTCTGGCAAACTCTAAGGCTTGTTTCAGTAATGCTTGCCTGAAATACTCATCTTGGAATGGGTGGTGTGAATGAATCAAGAAGCATAATCAGAATTAGCATTGTCTTTCCAGACTTGGTGTATACAAGGTAGATGGTTCTTCTGGTCTCAACAGCATTTTTTTCAATTCTAAGTGTTTGACATAACTTGTTGATTATTGAATTTGGAAGGAAATAATACTAAACTGTACCCTTTGTTGTTTACCCATTCAGTGTTTAGGTACATTCCATCAATAAAGTGGACATATGTTCCCTGCCCCTTCCTTATCATTCATTAGGGCATGCCTTGGGTCATAGGATTTATGAGACAATTACACTTCAGATTCCACAGGAAAGATTGGTTCTAAGTGTCCCCTTTCTAAGGTTTTTGTCCACTTTGAATGAAGGCATGGGTGCTTATTATTAACATTTTAACCAATAAATCTGGAACATACAAACCAGTTTACACAGAATAAGTTTTAAGACAACTACTGCACAATTGCACTCATCTCACATGCTAGTAAAGTAATTCTCAAAATTCTCCAAGCCAGGCTTCAGCAATATGTGAACCGTGAACTTCCAGATGTTCAAGCTGGTTTTAGAAAAGGCAGAGGACCCAGAGATCAAATTGCCAGCATCCACTGGATCATGGAANGTTGGTGATGGACAGGGAGGCCTGGCGTGCTGCGATTCATGGGGTTGCAAAGAGTCGGACGCGACTGAAAGACTGAACTGAACTAAACTGAACTAAGAATTGTGAATGATATATTAGATTCTAATAACTTTCTTAACCTATGCTTTCAGATAATAGAGGGATTCTCTACTCTACAGTCTCCCCTAAAAGCAACCTGTATAAGACTTGCTATATAATTCCTTCAGATCTTATAATAGAAAAGGAACTTGTGATCCCTGCTCATATTTCAAAGTGACTAGGAAACATGCATGGAGGTGAAATAAGTTCTTCAAAGTCACCAGCACTTAAGGGTATAGTTATGACTCCATTGGATGTGATATCTGCTGTGGCATCCATTTTAAGTGGCCAAGAGGCCTCCATGCAGGGGCCTTGAATTGACACTGGTCCCTCCCTTGACCATAAAATAGAGAATCACAAGTAAATATAAATTCCTGGTTTGACTCTCCCTACTCCCTTTGTGATAATCCCTGTCTCCTGGCTCCCAGGGCCTTCCCTTCACCCTCCCCTTAACAAAGCCTTGCTGTTCTTGGTTTGAATAGACCAATCTGGCCTTAGACTGGGGAACCTCAATACACTCCACTCATGGACCCTAATAAAGTTATGTGCTCCATGTCCTGTCAAAGTCTCTCTGTCTGCACCCTGCCTTATTTACTTTCTTGCAGGGTAGCTGAAGGCATTCAGTTTAACTGCTCCTGCTTCTGTCACCATGTAACAAATATCTGTATTTCATTTCCTTTGTGATCTTTTGTTGAAACTTGGTTCACCATCTGACATTCTGGATTCTACTTAATAGTTAATTTAACAGTCACAGCATCTGCTGTAAGAACATGCACTAAAAATGTATGGTCTTGGGGTCTGGATAAACACTGCGTTTAACTTGAAAAACTGTAGACCTGCTAAATCAGAATTTTAGTAAAGACACTTTTACAATTTAACAGACTAAAGAGTTTCTTCTGTTAGATACATATTAGGTATACATTAACGTAAGTAAGGTATTGTCTCTTTTCTTGGCTTATTAGAGAAAAGAGGTTTTGCTTTCTTATTCTGTTTATTCTTATTGAGAGTAATTATTGATCTGTTTGTTAAATTCTGCCTCCAAGCATGCACAAAAAAAAAGAAAGAAAAATGTATTCCTCATCAAAATTTGGCATTTTACACATAAACTGAGGGATCAAGATAATGATTCAAATTATTGAAGTAATGGATATCATAAAAATTCTAGACATAGTTACAGTATGCTGCTACTTATGGTTCAAAAGTTTGTTTTCAAGGGGCTTATATTGATTGTGACAATGATGAAAACTGAAAAAACACTTTCAACTTCTATTAATATTAAACTTTATCTTTGGATCACAACAAACTGTGGAAAATTCTTCAAGAGATGGAAATATCAGACCACCTGACCTGCCTCCTGAGAAATCTGTATGCAGGTCAAGAAGCAACAGTTAGAACTGGACATGGAACAACAGACACATTTCAAATCGGGAAAAGAGTATGTCAAGGCTGTGTATTGTCACCCTGCTTATTTAACTTCTATGCAAAGTATATCATGTGAAATGCTGGGCTGGGTGAAGCACAAGCTGGAATCAAGATTGCCAGGAGAAATATCAATAATCTCAGATAGGCAGATGACACCACCCTTGTGGCAGAAAGCGAAGAAGAACTAAAAAGCTTCTTGATAAAAGTGAAAGAAGAGAGTGAAAAAGTTGACTTAAAACTCAACATTCAGAAAACTAAGATCATGATATACAGTCCCATCACTTCATGGCAAATAAATGGTGAAACAGTGGAATCAGTGATAAACTTTATTTTGGGGGGGCTCCAAAATCATTGCAGATGCTACTGCAGGCGAGTGCAGCAAAGAAATTAAAAGACACTTGCTCCTTGGAAGGAAAGCTATGATCAACCTAGACAATATATTAAAAAGCAGAAACATTACTTTCCCAACAAAGGTCTATCTAGTCAGAGTATGGCTTTTCCAGTAGTCACATATGGATGTGAGTTGGACTATAAAGAAAGCTGAGTGCCAAAGAATTGATACTTTTGAACTATGGTGTTGGGAGAAGACTCTTTTGAGAGTCCGTTGGACTACATGGAGATCAAACCAGTCTATCCTAAAGGAAATCAGTCCTGAATATTCATTGGAAGGACTGATGCTGAGGCTGAAACTCCAATACTTTGGCCACTTGATGAGAAGAACTGACTCTAGAAAAGATACTGATTCTGGGAAAGATTGAAGGTGGGAGAAGGGGACAACAGAAGATGAGATGGACTCAATGGACATGAGTCTGAGTATGCTTCAGGAGTTGTTGATGGACAGGGAAGCCTGGGATGCTGCAGTCCATGGGGTTGCAAAGATTTGGGCACGACTGAGAGACTGAACCGAACTGAACTGAAATTCATTGCCTGAGCTATGAATTTTTTTTTCATTAAAACAGTACTTAACTCCTGTATCTGAATAAAAGTAACATAAATATTTCTAGATTTTTCTTGTTAAAACTTTTTTAAAGAAATAAATCTCATTACTTTTCTGAAAGAAAATTATATATGTATCTTTTTTGAAAATTAAATCAGGTAATACCTAAGAATATGAAGACAAGTGAATAGTCACTAATCACTTTATCTGAACTTAAAAGCTGCAACCATTTAATAAATATCTTTCAATATTTCTTACATATCCACAAAAATAGGATAACAGCATTTTCTTAACTTAAAAAGAATTTAAATAGTATCCTGTCTGCTTGTTATAGAGTAGCAGGTATTTTTTCAAGTCAGATATCAAAGATATTTTTAAACATGTAAAATAATGTCATTTTTTAAATTGAACTAATTCTTCTGTGCCAAAAATTATTATGAAAGCTGAAGAACCCAATGTCTCTTCACGTAACTGAATCTATACCCCAAAAATTCCAAAAAGAGAGGAAGGCAGGAAGGAAAGAATGAAAAAAAGAAAGAAGAATTTCCTATCCTCAGATGGTGTCAGTGATAAAATCATCCACATATTAAAGGGGAAAATAATATCAACATTACACACATTTATCAAAAAAATGAAAATGTGAGCTTACTTTCTAGCTCATTTTATAGGGTCAGCCCAACTCTTACGTCAAAAGTCATAAGAAAACTACAAGATAAAATGGTTACAGGCTAGTAACTCTCATCAACTCAAAAATATAAGTATATATGAACATGAAAAAAAACATTACCAAATAGGGTTTATTTCAGAAACGCAAAATTGGCTAATCACTTTTGGATCAGCAAAGATAAAAACCATGATCATCATAATTGAGGAATAAAGTTCTTTATTAAATCTCAGCATTCATTTATTTAAAAAAACAAATAATATTTTAAGCAAAATAATAATAGAAACAGTCTCCTAAATTATTTACAAAAAGTCTACAATTAATACCATGCTGGGGAATTACTGAGTGCTTATCTCTTGCCTTGGGTAAAAAGCAAATATGTCCACTATTACTATTTTATCCAACATTTTACTAGTGATATTAGCAGTACAATAAGAAAGGAGATGAACTAAGAGGTTTAAAAATTGAAAAGGAAGATGTAACACCATTATTTTTAGAATACTTAATTACTTATTTTAAGATTCCAGATGGATAAATAAATATTTATAATAGATATGTGAATTTGGTAAAGTTAATACACACAAAACTTATAAACCAAAAAAATTACCTCTACATACTAGCCAACAGCTGAGCTATCAGGGAAGCCCAACAAATAACTGGCAAATTATAAATATTATTTAAAATTACATCAAGAAGCATAAAATACCTAGGACTCATAATAGGTGAAACAGTGAAATTTCCACTCTGAAAACTGTAATATATTGCTAAGAAGTATTAAAAACTTAAATAGATACTTGTGAATGAGAAGATTCTGTATTAGCATTTGTGTTCTCCCTAAATTGATGTAACTGATCTATAGATTGAATTAAATGTCAATTAATATCCAATCATCAAGCAAAATTTTGAAGATACAAGAAAAGTAGTACAGTTAAAGCAGACTTAAGATAAAATTGGAAAACTTATACAACCAAAGTAAAGACATACTAAAAAACCACAATTAAGTTAATGTGGTATATATACATGTATATATAAAAAGACTACTGAAAATACTGGTGATCCACAAAACAGATACAATCATCTAATGTACATAGTATTCTAATCTAAACAAAGACATCTCTGTAGTTGACAGCAAGTTTGTCTTTTCAATAACGGAAGATGGAACCATTAAATATCAGCACAGAAAAAAAATAAACTTTTATTATTTCCTCTCATTGCCATCTCATTAATATCTTCAAAAACTTGAGAAAGAAAGACTTACTAAGCACAACATGAAAAATATTAGAGAAATGATTAAGGGAAAAAAATAACATTTTAGAACTTCACAAAATACATATTTATTTATTTATTTTATTATTTATTTATTTTTACAATACTATATTGGTTTTGGCATACATTGACATGAATCCCCCATGGATGTAGATGAGTTCCAAATCCTGAACCCCCCTCACCCACCACCCTTCCCATATCATCTCTCTGGGTCATCCCAGTGCACCAGCCCCAACCATCCTGTACCCTGTATCAAACCTAGACTGGCAATTCATTTCTTACTTGGTAGAATACATGTTTCAATGCCATTCTCCCAAATCATCCCACCCTCTCCCTCTCCCACAGAATCCAAAAGTCTGTTCTATACATCTGTATCTCTTTTGCTGTCTCACATACAGGGTTATCATTACCAACTTTCTAAATTCCATATATATGTGTTTGTATACTGTACTGGTGTTCTTCTTTCTAGCTTACTTCACTCTGTATAATCAGCTCCAGTATCATCCACCTCATTAGAATTGATTCAAATGTCTTCTTTTTAACAGGGAGTAATGTTTATCGCAGCACTGTTTATAATAGCCAGGACATGGAAGCAACCTAGATGTCCATCAGCAGACAGATGGATAAGAAAGCTCTGGTTCAGTGCAGTTCAGTTCAGTTCAGTTCAGTCACTCAGTAGTGTCTGACTCTTTGCAAACCCATGAATGGCAGCACGGAAGGCCTCCCTGTCCATCACCAACTCCCGGAGTTCACTCAGACTCACGCCCATTGAGTCAGTGATGCCATCCAGCCATCTCATCCTCTGTCGTTCCTTTTTCCTCCTGCCCCAATCCTTCCTAGCATCAGTCTTTTCCAATGAGTTAAATCTTTGCATGACGTGGCCAAAGTACTGGAGTTTCAGCTTTAGCATCAATCCTTCCAAAGAAATCCCAGGGCTGAGCTCCTTCATAATGGACTGGTCGGGTCTCCTTGGAGNTTTTTCCTCCTGCCCCAATCCTTCCTAGCATCAGTCTTTTCCAATGAGTTAAATCTTTGCATGACGTGGCCAAAGTACTGGAGTTTCAGCTTTAGCATCAATCCTTCCAAAGAAATCCCAGGGCTGAGCTCCTTCATAATGGACTGGTCGGGTCTCCTTGGAGTCCAAGGGAGTCTCAAGAGTCTTCTCTAACACCACAGTTCAAAAGCATCAATTTTTCGGCACTCAGCCTTCTTCACATTCCAACTCTCACATCCATACATGACCACAGGAAAAACCATAGCCTTGACTAGATGGACCTTAGTCGGCAAAGTAATATCTCTGCTTTTGAATATGCTAACTAGGTTGGTCATAGCATTTCTTCCAAGGAGTAAGTGTCTTTTAATNCCGCAGTAGTAGATATAATGGTCATCTGAGTTAAATTCACCATTCCAGTCCATTTTAGTTCACTGATTCTTGCTTGATTCTTGGTTGACCACTTCCAATTTGCCTTTATTCATGGACCTGGCATTCCAGATTCCTATGCAATATTGCTCTTTACAGCATACATATACACAAAAAATACATCTTTAAAATGGTGTAAATGGAAACCACACTTTAAAGAAACAGAGTTAAAATTCCTATTTATGACATTGTAGTCATATCCAGAATATGTAAGGAACTACAAGTTAATTTTTTAAGAGACAAAGTACAAGATAGAACTTGGCCAAAAACCTTGAATAGAACCTTTATCAATGAGAATACCCAAACAACCAAAGAGGATATACATTTGACCAGAATTAGTAGTAGTCACAAAAATGCAAATTTAAACAAGATCAAGACCATTAAACAAGCATTAACATGGCAAAAATAAAAACACTGAAAATTCCTGTGTCTGTGAAGATATGCAGCAATTCAAGCTGGCATGTTATTGCTGTAGTGTAAATTGGTAAAACAGTTTTAGAAAACTCATTGTAAGACTCAAAAAAAAAAAAAAAACCACTAAATATACATTTACCTCATAATTCAACAAATCTACTCTTAGTTGTATGCCTAAAAGCAATAAGTGCATATGGCTAAAAAGTCATTTTCAAGAATTTTCATTCAACCTCTATTGATAATATCCCCAAACTGAAAATATCTGTTAACAGTGGAATGAATGAAAACATAGTAAGTAAATACACTAAACTGCAGTAAAAACACTGATACATACAACATGGTTTAATTTTATAGACATCATACTGCACATATATTGATATATAATGCATAAATATTGATAAAAATCATAATAAACGATAAGTCTTTGCCTGATTTACTGTGATGTGACACAAAGGAGCCTTCTTTAGGTGCTAGAAATTTGCTTTTCTCCTCTCGTGGTTATATTGGTATAGACGTGCAAAACTTACTGAGTTATAAATATTATGTTAGTGCACCTTATTATATGTATGTTATACCTTAATAACAATTTAAGAATTAATTTGTAGTATATATACTATTTTTAATCAATCAGCATTATTTACAGAGTTATAGATTTTGGTGTTTTATCTTATATTATTGAGATTGTTTTCTGAAGAGTTTGTCCTTTATTTCTTAATATCCTTTGTAGTATTTTTAACAGCTTTGTTGAGATGTAATTCACACAGTATAGAACCCACCCATTAAAAGTGTATTTCTTAGCATATTCATAGGGTTGTGAATTCAATATCTCGTAGCATATTCACAGGATTGCACAACTATCACCCAAACTAATTATGAAAGAGCATCATTTCTCTAAAAGAAATGGCACATCAATCAGCTATCACTTCTTCACCCCAACCCTCACCACCCAACTCTAAGCAAACCCTAACCAACTTTGTGCCTCTAAAGATTTGGCAGTTTTTGACACTTCAGGTAATGGAATTTTAGAACATTTTGTCTTTTGTGAATACCTTCTTTAATTTAATGCAATATTTTTAGGGTTAGCCATGTTGCAACATGTATAATTTCATTTCTTTTTTAACTGAATAATATTTCGATTTATGGAGATATATCTACATGTATGCATATATATGTGTGTGTGTGTGTATATATATATATATATATATATATATATATATATTAGATTTTATTTACCCTTTCATTAGTAGGTGGATATTTGGTTTGCTTCAACTTTTTGACTATTATGAGAAATGCTGCTAAAAACAGGTGTTTTGTGTACAAGTTTGTGTGTGAAGGTGTATTTTCCTTTATCTTAAGTGGGCACATAGGAGTGGACTATCTAGCTTATACAGTAACTTTTGAAGCAACTTTCAGTGTTTTCCAGAGTGGCTGTACCACTTTACACCCCTTCTAGTGTATCCACTTCCTCATGAACAATTGCTATTGTCCATATTTTTCTGCTGCTGTTAGTAGTGCATTGTAGTTCATACCAGACAACCTGATCTGCCTGTTGAGAAACCTGTATGCAGGTCGGGAAGCAACAGTTAGAACTGGACATGGAACAACAGACTGGTTCCAAATAGGGAAAAGGAGTATGTCAAGGCTTTATAATGTCACCCTGCTTATTTAACTTATATGCAGAGGACATCATGAGAAATGCTGGGTTGGAAGAAACACAAGCTGGAATCAAGATTTGTGGGAAAAATATCAATAACCTCAGATATGCAGATGACACCACCCTTATGGCAGAAAGTAAAGAAGAACTGAAGAGACTCTTGATGAAAGTGAAAGAGGAGAGTGAAAAAGTGGGCTTAAAACTCAACATTCAAAACACTAAGATCATGGCATTTGGTCCCATCACCTCATGATAAATAGATGGGGAAACAGTGGAAACAATGGCTGACTTTATTTTTCTGGGCTCCAAAATCACTGCAGACGGTGATTGCAGCCATGAAACTAGAAGACATTTACTCCTTGGAAGGAAAGTTATGACCAACCTAGATAGCATAGTAAAAAGCAGAGACATTACTTTGACAACAAAATCCATCTAGTCAAGGCTATGGTTTTACCAGTGGTTGTGTATGGATGTGAGAACTGGATTATAAAGAAAGCTGAGCACTGAAGAATTGATGCTTTTGAACTGGAGAAGACTCTTGAGAGTCCCTTGGACTGCAAGGAGATCAGTCTTGAGTGTTCATTGGAAGGACTGATGCTGAGGCTGAAACTCCATTACTTTGGCCACCTGAAGCAAAGAGCAGACTCATTGGAAAAGGTCCTGATACTGGGAACGATTGAGGGCAGGAGGAGAAGGGGATGACAGAGAATGAGGTGGTTGGATGGCATCATCGAGTCGATGGACATGGGTTTGGGTGGACTCCAGGGGTTGGTGACGGACAGGGAGGCCTGGTGTGCTGTGGTTCATGGGGTCACAAAGAGTGAGCAACTAAACTGAACTGAATGTATAAAAATATGCCTTTGTAGGAACTTCACATATATTTCTGAAAATAAACTCTTTCTTTCCAAATGTTTTTTGTTTAAGTTCTATGGCAATGGTATGAGCATGTTCTTCTTCTCAAATTTTAACTATACTATATCTTTAATTAAATTTCATTCAATACTCTTTGCTTTGCATTTTGCTTTGAAGCTAATACAGAAATGTTGGTGTTTTTCTTTGGCTACTTCATTTACTTTAGAAAAAAGTGAAAGTTGCTCAGTAATGTCCAACTCTTTGCAACCCCATGGACTGTAATCCATGGAATTCTCCAGGCCAGAAAACTGGAGTGGGTAGCCTTTTCCTTCTCCAGGGGATATTTTCAACCCAGAGATAGAATGTCTTCCACATTGCAGGCAGATTCTTTACTAGCTGAGTCACAAGGAAGCCCTCATTACTTTAGATATGATTTTATCTTTTACATTTCAAACTCTTTGATTTATTTTATTTTACACTGGTTTCCAATAACATAATTTGACCTTTTGTTTTTCTGTTCCTTCACTTTGTATTTTCTGTTTTTAATACTGCTTTTTATTTTTGTAATTGTTGCAATAGATGATGATTTGTTGACCTGTTCCCTCAGCAACCCCACCCTACCATCTTTCCTAGATTTATAGAATCTGATTCTGAAGCTATCATGATGATGATTTATATTTTCATATGATTCTCATGTTCAAATGTATCAACTACAGAATAGAAAGAATTATACATCAATTAAAGCTCCATTATATATGTATTTATGTTATTATGTTAATACATATTCCAGATATAAATATATTTACATATATATATATATATCAATTTATATTTTGTTCTCCCTTAACCTACTAAAGATATGGACTTTTTGATGTACTTTCTCAATGGTTTTTTACCACTATATTAAATAAAATTATAAATGCATTCTAGTATTATGTTTTAAGGACAAATACTCTAGTAATTGGCACAGTGATAAGAATCCATCTGCCAATGCAGGAGACACAAACACATGGGTTTTATCACTGGGTTGGGAAGATTCCCTGGAGTAGGAAATGGCAAGCCATGGAAGTATTCTTGCCTGGAAAATTCTATGAACAGAAGAGCCTCGTGGGCTATGATCCATGGGGTCACAAAGAGTTGGACAAGACTTAGCAGGTGCACATCATACACACCACACAAGCACACACAATAATTTACCAAAATAGTATAATTAATTGTATATTTATCTATGTTCATTCACTACTTGTCTTTAACATAAAAACTACCCCATTTAAATATACAATGTGTTTCATTAGAATCAAGACATCTTTCATCATGATAAATATATACAAGTACATACATTAAGCAAAGTGCATGTAATTCTAAATACAATTTGAAAATATTGATATTAATTAAAATTTTATTTTTCCTTTTTGTGATTAATATGTTTCCTAACTCAATTAATTAAAATATTTTGGTAAAATAGGGATCCCTAGAATCTGTATTGTGATCTCTGGACACACTTTCCATAAAATTAATTAAAATTGTGGACAGCAATCCCTTAGAAGAAATAGTGTAGCCATCACAGTCAACAAAAGAGTCCAAAATGCAGTACTTGGATGCAATTTCAGAAATGACATAATGATCTCTGTTCATTTCCAAGGAAAATCATTCAATATCACTGTACTACAAGTCTGTGCCCTGACCAGAAATACTGAAGAAGCTAAAGTTGAATGGCTCTATGAAGACTTACAAGATCTTTTAGAACCCTCAAAGAAAGATGTCCTTTTAGTTATAGGGACTAGAATGCAAAAGTAGGAATTCAAGAAATACTTGGAGTAACAGACAAATTTGGCCTTGGAGTATGGAATGAAACAGGGTAAAGTTTAATAGAGTTCTGACAAGAGAATGCACTGGTCATAGCAAACATCCTATTCCAACAACACAAGAGAAGATTCTACACATGGACATCACCAGATGGCAAACACCAAAATCAGATTGATTATATTCTTTGCAGCCAAAGATGGAGAAGATCTATACAGTCAGCAAAAGCAAGACTGGAGGCTGACTGTGGCTCATCATGAACTCCTTATTGCCAAATTTAGACTTAAAATGAAGAAAGTGGGGAAAACCACTAGACCATTCAGGTATGACAAAATCTAATCCCTTATGATTATACAGTGGAAGTGAGAAATAGATTTAAGGGACCATATCTGAACTATGGAATGAGGTTCGTGACATTGTACAGGAGACAGGGATCAAGACTATCCCCAAGAAAAAGAAATGCAATAAAGCAAAATTGCTGTCTGAGGAGGCCTTACAAATAGCTGTGAAAAGAAGAGAAGCAAAAAGCAAAGGACAGAAGGAAATATAGAAGCATTTGAATGCAGAGTTTCAATGAATAGCAATGAGGGAAAAGAAAGCCTTCCTCAGTGATCAGTGCAAAGAAACAAAGGAAAACAAAAGAATGGGAAAGACTGGAGATCTCTTCAAGATAATTATGGATACAGAGGGAACATTTCATGCAAAGATGGTCACAATAAAGGAAAGAAATGGTATGGACCTAACAGAAGCAGAAGATATTAAGAAGAGGTGGCAAGAATACATAGAAGGGCTGCACAAAAAGATCTTCATGACTAAGATAATCACGGTGGTGTGATCCCTCACCTAGAGCCAGACATCCTGGAATGTGAAGTCAAGTGGGCCTTAGAAAGCATCACTACAAACAAAGCTATTGGAGGTGATGGAATTCCAGTTAAGCTATTTCAAATCCTGAAAGATGATGCTGTGAAAGTGCTGCACTCAGTATGCCAGCAAATTTGGAAAACTCACCAGGGGCCACAGGACTAGAAATGGTCAGTTTCCATTCCAATTCCAAAGAAAAGCAATACTAAAGAATGCTCAAACTACCGCACAATTGCACTCATCTCACACGCTAGTAAAATAATGGTCAAAATTCTCCAAGCCAGGCTTCAGCAATATGTGAACTGTGAACTTCTAGATGTTCATGGTTGTTTTAGAAAAGGCAGAGGAATCACAGATCAAATTGCCAACATCCACTGGATCATCGAAAAAGCAAAAAAGTTCCAGAAAAAAACATCTATTTCTTTATTGACTATGCCATAGCCTTTGACTGTGTGGATCACAATAAACTACTGAAAATCCTAAAAGAGATGGGAATACCTGACCACCTGACCTGCCTCTTAAGAAACGTGTATGCAAGTCAGGAAGCAACAGTTAGAACTCAACATGGAACAATAGACTGGTACAAAATTAGGAATGGAGTATGGCAAGACGGTATATTTTCACCCTGCTTGTTTAACTTATATACAGAATACATCATGAGAAATGCTGGGCTGGATGAAGCACAAGCTGGAATCAAGATTGCCGGGAGAAATATCAATAACCTCACATATGCAGATGACATCACCCTTATAGCAGAAAATTAAAAAGAACTAAAGAGCCTCTTCATGAAAGTGAAAGAGGAGAGTGAAAAAGTTGGCTTAAAGCTCAACATTCAGAAAACTAAGATCATAGCATCTGGTCCCATTACTTCATGGGAAATAGATGGGGAAACAGTGGAAACTGTGGCTGACTTTATTTTGAGGTTCTCCAAAATCACTGCAGATGGTGATTGTAGCCATGATATTAAGAGACACATACCCCTTGGAAGGAAAGTTATGACCAATCTGTACAGCACACTGAAAAGCAGAGACTACTTTGCCAACAAAGGTCCGTCTAGTCATGGCTATGGTTTTTCCACTGGTCATGTATGTATGTGAGAGTTGGACTGTGAAGAAAGCTGAGCTCCAAAGAATTGATGCTTTTGAACCGTGGTGCTGGAGAAGACTCTTGAGAGTCCCTTGTACTGCAAGGAGATCTGAACACTGTCCTGAGTGTTCATTGTAAGGACTGATGTTGAAGCTGAAACTCCAATACTTTGGCCACCTGATGTCAGGAGTTGACTCATTGGAAAAGAACCTGATGCTGGGAAAGATTGAGGACAGGAGGAGAAGGGGACAAGAGAGGATGAGATGGTTGGATGGCATCACTGACTCAATGGACATGAGTCTGGGTAGACTCCAGGAGTTGGTGATGGACACGGAGGCCTTGTGTGCTGTGTCCATTAGTTCTCAGGGAATCAGACACGACTGAGCAACTGAATCGACTAAGAGAAATAGTCAACTTCAGTTCTATTGAAAGGTACTGAGTAAGCCTGGGACATTGGAATATGACATAAAGTACCGAGGTTATTGTATATTACCATAGCCATGTCAAAAAGAAACAAACACAAAGTTCCACCGTCTGATGTATGGATGGCTCTTGAACATTCCTCCATCCATGATCTCAGGAAATGTTCAACTATACAGTGAACAATTATCTCTAAACCAAATTCAAGAGTTAACTGTCTCCTATACATCAAGTGAATGAGAAAATATACACATGGAAACAGATAGGAAAGACTGAGATATACTCTTGCTATAGACCTCACCCTAGCACAATGCCATACCATCTGTAGGGAACTCCCAATTCCCATTGTCTCTCTGAGGAGTGAGGGGTCTGGATCCTGTGGTGACTACAGTTGATAACACTGCATTGAACATTTGGAAATTAGCTATGAGAGTAGATTTTAAATGCTTTCAAAATAATCAAGCCAAAACAAAAATGGTAAATATGTGAGGTGATGATATATTAATCAACTTGAAGAAGAAAGTTTTTTCACAATATAAACTGTGGAAAATTCCGAAAAAGATGGGAATACCAGACAACATGTCTTGCCTCTTGAGAAACCTATATGGAGGTCAGAAAGCAACAGTTAGAACTGGACATGGAAGAACAGACTGGTTCCAAATAGGAAAAGGAGTACATCAAGACTGTATATTGTTACCCTGCTTATTTAACTTATATGCAGAGTACATCATGAGAAACACTGGGCTGGAAGAAGCACAAGCTGGAACCAAGATTGCCAGGAGGAATATCAATAACCTCAGATATGCAGATGATACCACCCTTAGGGCAGAAAGTGAAGAGGAACTACAAAGCCTCTTGATGACAGTGAAAATGGAGAGTGAAAAAGTTGGCTTAAAACTCGACATCAGAAAACTAAGATCATGGCATCTGGTCCCACCACTTCATGATAAATAGATGGGTAAACAGTGGAAACAGTGTCAGACTTTATTTTGGGGGGCTCCAAAATCACTGCAGATGATGACTCCAGCCATCAAATTAAAAGACGCTTACTCCTTGGAAGAAAAGTTATGACCAACCTAGATAGCATATTCAAAAGCAGAGACATTCCTTTGCCAACAAAGGTCCTTCTAGTCAAGGCTATGGTTTTTCCAGTGGTCATGTATGGATGTGAGAGTTGGACTGTGAAGAAGGCTGAGAGCTGAAGAATTGATGCTTTTGAACTGTGGTGTTGGAGAAGACTCTTGAGAGTCCTTTGGACTGCAAGGAGATCCAACCAGTTCATTCTGAAGGAGATCAGCCCTGGGATTTCTTTGGAAGGAATGATGCTAAAGCTGAAACTCCAGTACTTTGGCCACCTCATGCGAAGAGTTGACTCATTGGAACAGACTCTGATGCTGGGAGGGATTGGGGGCAGTAGGAGAAGGGGACGACAGAGGATGAGATGGCTGGATGGCATCACTGACTTGATGAACATGAGTCTGTGTAAACTCCGGGAGATGGTGATGGACAGGGAGGCCTGGCGTGCTGTGATTCACGGGGTCTCAAAGAGTCGCACACGACTGAGTGACCCAACATAAAATTTCTTTCAATGGTTAGAGTTGAACATCAAAAAATAATGACAGTAAAAGGACAAAATGCTTCAATAGGAACAAGTAATATGCTTGTTTACAGTGATGCTAAAATATATTTATTAGTCACCTGTAGAGCACCGTATGTTTTTTTCTGAAATTGATAAATAATGGAAAATAATTAAATAATTAATTATCTTTATTTTCTCAGACAGACTGCACTGTTTCAAAGCAATCTACTATTTGATAGACAAAAGTCATTTCTTTCTTCTTGTTAGACATTTACAACTAACAGATATAGAAGGAAGAATAAAATTTTTAAGAATCACCATTTGTAACCATTCATTAATAATCTAGGCAAGGATTATCAATGAATACTAAATCTATCATGTGAAAGGCTAATGAAAAACTTTATAAGGGATGAATGAGCCTGAAAAATCCTGTACCTACTTATCTATCTTAATTTCACAATCATAGGGGCAAATAGATATTATGAAGTTTCTGATTTGATGCAAAATGATATTCATCTCCTAAAAAGAAATAACTACCCTCCCAAATAAATCTTAATCAAATCAAGCCTCTTGTTTTATCATTTGAGAAAAATGAGGAAGCAATCAGGATACTCTACAAATATTCTACAGGTCAAGTGGATTCAGCTTAAAATAGACTTTAAAAAAATCAAAGTATGGTTAATTTACATTATATTAGTTTCAAGTATACAAATGATAATTCAATACTTTATATATTACACTCCACTTAAAGTTATTACAAAATCATAGCTATATTTCTCTGAGCTATACAATATTTCCTTGTTGATTATTTATTTATATATTCTAATTCATTTCTCTTAATTCCCAATCCATATCTTGTCTTTCCTTCCTTTCCTTTCCTGATAATCATTCATTTGTTCTCTATGTCTGTGAGTCTGTCTCCGTTTTGTAATATTTATTTGTCTTTTTTTTTAATATTTCACATATAAGTCAAAACAGAATATTTGTCCTTCTTTGACTTATTTCATTAAGCATAATGCCCTCCAGGTCCATTCATACTGTGGCACAAGGCAGAATCTCATTCTTTGTTAGACTGGGTAACATTTCATATATATACACACATATATCACATCTTCTTTATCCATTCATCTATTGATGGCATCTTAGGTTGCTTCTGTAGTTTGGCTATTGTAAATAATGCTGCTACAAATACCGGGGTGCATGAATCTTTTCAAAGTACTGTTTTCATTTTCTTCAGATATATACACAGCAATTGAATTGCTGAATCATATTGTATTTCTGTTTATAGTTTTTTGAAGAAACTCCTACTGTTTTCTATAGTGGCTATATCAATTTAATTTCTCACCAATAGTGTATGGAGATTGTTTTTTTACACATCCATGACAATGTTTGTTATCTGTAGAATTCTGACAGGTGTGAGGTGGATATCCCTGGGGTTTAGATTTGCATTTCTCTGATTATTAGTGATGATGAGCATCTTTTCATTTGCTTGTTGGCATGTATATCTTCTTTGGGAAAAGTCTATTTAAGTCTTCTGTCCATTTTTAAACAAGGCTTGTTTTTTTTTTTAATATTGAGTTATATGAGCTGTTTATATATTTTGTATATTAACTCATAGGTCATATCATTTGCAATTTTTTTTTTCCCTTTCAGTAGACTGTCTTTTTGTTTTGTCAATGGTTTCCTTTGCTGTGGAAAACCTTTTAAATTTAATTAGGTCCCATTTGTTTATGTTTGCTTTTGATTCTTTTGCCTGAGGAGACAGAACTTAAAAAATATATCCCTATGATTTATGTCAAAGTGTGTTCTGTCTACACTCCAAACTAAAAAGATTTAAAAGATATGTCAAGTAGATATATGTGTTGATCTTGTCTGCATCTCAATTTCAGCAATCTAAGCATAAAAAGACTTTGAGATAGAAGGATGAATTTTAACATGGGCTGAGTATTAGATAGTATTAAAGGATTGTTAATATTTTGGTGAAGTGTGATAAAGTGATTTTGGCTATACTATAAAATACTCTTATTTGTTCTTTATATATTTGGAGCAATTTATGGGTAATATGATGATACCTAAGATTTTTCTTTCAATGGTTGGACAACATTAACACAAATAAAAGCAGTAGGAGGGATACAGGTAAAAGAAGTTTGGCTACATGGCATTAATTCTAGAAGATTGATATGGAAATGTGGATATTCATTATACTACTCTTTTTTGCCTATGTTTGACAGTTCCCATTATAATTGAGGCTACTTTTTATATATAGCATATACTCTAAATTTACTTTGGGAATGAAAAATCATCTTTTCTTTATCTTTCTTATATCAATGTTTCTTTATTTTAATAAATTCTGAAAATGAGAATTTTTTTCAAAGTGTTTTAGTTCTTAGAAGAGTTAATTAACCACAGCCTTAAGTTCTTTTCAAAAATATTGGGTCTAGTTTATATGGGATAAAATCAATTGAAAACTTGAAGATTTCCCTAGTGCTCTGTGAGAGATAATGAGCCAAAAAGGGAGAGGGGGAGAAGAGGAAGAGAGAGAGAAACAGAGATTGAGATTATTACAAATTACTTTTTAACTGCATAATCAGTATATGCTCCACAATAGACATCATGGATGGGAAAATTTGCACTTAGAGGTTAATTTAAGAAAATAGCAAAAAGGTCTACAAAGTGAATTGAATGATTAATCAACATATTTATTCTTTCTTAATAAAAGAATGAAATTAAATAAACTCATTTGATGAGAGTAACCAAGGTTAGCTTTTTGTAAATCCACAATTAATGAATTACTCACTACTTACTTCATTGAATTCCTCCAATAACACACTAGATTTTCTCAGATTTCAAGAAAAATGACTATACCATAGAGGAATTACCAATATGTAAAGTGTACATGTAGAAGAATTCAGCTAGTATCTTCAAACTGTGAGTAGTGTTACACAGCAATATCACAGAGATATGTATGACATTNTACAAAGTGAATTGAATGATTAATCAACATATTTATTCTTTCTTAATAAAAGAATGAAATTAAATAAACTCATTTGATGAGAGTAACCAAGGTTAGCTTTTTGTAAATCCACAATTAATGAATTACTCACTACTTACTTCATTGAATTCCTCCAATAACACACTAGATTTTCTCAGATTTCAAGAAAAATGACTATACCATAGAGGAATTACCAATATGTAAAGTGTACATGTAGAAGAATTCAGCTAGTATCTTCAAACTGTGAGTAGTGTTACACAGCAATATCACAGAGATATGTATGACATTTTTTGTGTGAATTATTTTAAGGGGACAGATATGTTGGACTCTAAACATGAAAAATATTTTTAAAAATCAGAGCAAAGAACAGAATACAAGCAACTGGTTTTCTATGCTTTCTTTAAAGAAAAGAGACAATGAAAACTAATATTTAAATAAACTCAGACAGTGCTATACTTTAGGTGAATTTCTCAGATTGGCGCTTCCTAAATCATGCTTTGGTTTATAGCCCTGCAAAAACTGAATCACTTTTCCTGAGAGTTGCATACTCTCTGTCTCAGTTTCTCCTCATATAAAAGGTGATAATACCTACCATGAAATTCAAATATCAAGTGATAAACTGGAAAATTATTTGGGGTTTTATGATAAAGCTAGTCTGCAAGCTTCGAATTATTTACAAATCATTTTAAAATGGCCTGTTCTAACACTAAAGACACTATACTTCTAAAAGCATGAATCATGGATGCAAAAAACTTCATCTATTCATTTTTGGGTTAAAGTTACATTACTTCATCACTTAATTATCAAAATATATTATGTTAATTTAAAAACAATTAAATGTATTCTCAATTTGTATATTGAATGACATTTAAGTACATTTATATTTTTCGTCTTTAGCTTTTAGACAGTTATGGCAAACACACTTACCAGGACTGGAACACTCACCAAATATTGTTCACATTACAAGATAAAATAAAAAATAATTAATACATACACAGATACACACACACACACACACACACTATACTCTTATACTCTGAAAGACTTTGGAAAGGGCAGTAAGATTTAAAATGTCAGAGTTAGGCAATTGCTATCTACATGCCTTGATAACCCATTTAACTTATTTGAACCTCCATCTTTTTCTTACTGATATAATGACAACTGAAATTGTTGAAATGGCAATTTGCTGAACCTACTTCACAGTGTTGTGAAGAACTTTGAAATCTAAGTGAAAGTCCATAAAAAGGCATTATACTTTATATATTGCTAATAATGGTTATTGAATTTCCATTGTAATTTGGCAGAACTATTTTAGAGAATTTATTGTGAAAATTTGTTAATTTTATATTACTGCAAAAATAATATTTTTTTACTCCTTATGGGAATCCTGTGACTACTTTCCTGAAATGAATATCACAGAAAGGCCATGATATATTTACTAAACAGATCATAGTCTATTGCAATGGATAATGATAATTGTGTGTTTGCTTAGAGATCTTTCATGTTTCATTCCCCAAAAACTAATTAAAATAAATTATCATAAGAAGCTACCTCACAAGCATCCTGCATCCTGAACCGAACATATGCTTGTGAGGTAGCTTGGGACTGGTGCACAGGGATGATCCGGAGAGTTGATGTGGAGTGGGAGGTGGGGGGGGGTTTCAAGATTGGGAACTCATGTACACCTGAGATGAAAAAATAAAAATTAAAAATAAAAAAAAAAAACTGAAGAAAATAAATAAATGAATTAATAGGATTAAGAAAGCTTTGCCTTCTTTTCATCAAAAGCTAAAAAAAAAAGAAGCTACCTCACAATTTGATTAAGCAAATGCATAACATAACTACTGAAACAATGCTTGTAGACAAATATCTACTGACCAGGAAAGAATATATATATATATATATATATATATATATATATATATAATCTGTCTGTATTTTATTTATCTGAGAAACATATACCACTTTTAACAAAATGTTAGGAAATAACATTTATTCTTCATAAATAACATTCCAGGTTTATTTATTTGAACACATAATAATTACTGGAGCTTTCCTATTTGCTCAGATGGTAAAGAAACTGCCTGCAGGGCAGGAGAAGTGGGTTCAATCCCTGAGTTGTGAAGATGTCCTGGAAAAGTTCAGAAGGGCAAACCACTCCAGTATTTTTGCCTGGAAAATTCCATGGACAGAGGAGCCTGGTGGTCTACAATCCATGGCGTTGTAAAACGTTGGACACAACTGAGTGACTTTCACACACTCATAGTAATTATTATGCAACATATGATAATTTTACTTAGTAATAACCTTTAGTCATAATCAGGCTTCCCTGGTGGCTCAGATGGTAAAGCGTCTGCCTGCAATGCGGAAGACCCAGGTTCGATCCCTGGTTCGGGAAGATCTTTTGGAGAAGGAAATGGCAATCCACTCCAGCATTCTTGCCTGGAAAATCCCACGGGCAGAGGAACCTGATGGGCCCCAATCCATGGGGTGGCAAAGAGTTGGACACAACTGAGCCACTTCATTTATTTATTTATAGTCATAATCATAACAATAAACTACCAATATAAGTGACAGGTGAGAAAATATGTATTTTATGTATTTATTCTATATCTGCATTATTATTTTGTGTGTTTTTTTTCTTAACACAAATAAACAACCTGATTTACAAAAGAGTTAAATAACCCACCTAAGGTCACAGCTACTAAGTAAAGAAACTAAAAAACAAATCCAGGAGATTTGACATTGCAACCTAAATTCTTCCAGTTTACACACTCTCTAATAGAAAGACAAATAGTTGGATAGATTAACAGATTCATAGATGATTGATAGATCATACATACACACACATATAAATATATACATAGTAAAAAGCAGTAATACTACAGAAATGTCAAACACTCATCCTATAATTAAATATAGATGATAAATAATTTTCTATTATAAGACTTTAATAGAAAAAGATACCAATGAGAAACTAAGAACTGCTGAAATTAAAAAACAAGTTGTGTTAAATCATTTTTGGACTTTAAAAATAAACACAGATTAATTTGGTCCATTTTTTAAAATTATGCTTTTATGTATGATTTTTTAATATGTCATGTATAATTTTTCTATCTATATGAGATTAGTTCATAGTGTTTAGGTTTATGAATCTACCCAAATATGCGCATTCTTTGGTGGGTTTTATCAGTATTAATGCAATATCATAACATATCATATAAGTTTCATCCCTACTATACACTTACCTGTTACTATTTATCAGGCTTAACATTAAGCATTTCATATTATATTCATTTATCAATTCCATTCCCCCCACCCCAACACACACAGAGTTAAGTATTACTAGCACTAATTATCACTATTAATCAGTTTGGCAAATTTATCTGAGTAAAAAGGTGAAAAACTAGGATCAAAATCTATGCTTGAATGTCAAAATCTAAACTTGCATGAAAGAAGCTCCATCTTTTCCTGTGTTTCAGCTTTCCATCTTATCATGCTCTGGAACAGTCTACACAGTATTAAAGTCATCTTATCCTTTAAAGCACAAAAAAGAACCATCAGCTAATATATACTGTTTTAACATCTCCCATCAGTCATTTTCCCATTATAATTGTGTACCTTGTTTTTTNGCTCCATCTTTTCCTGTGTTTCAGCTTTCCATCTTATCATGCTCTGGAACAGTCTACACAGTATTAAAGTCATCTTATCCTTTAAAGCACAAAAAAGAACCATCAGCTAATATATACTGTTTTAACATCTCCCATCAGTCATTTTCCCATTATAATTGTGTACCTTGTTTTTTCAAATGACTTTTCTGATTACAATGGTAATATCATACACTTCACCAAATATTGTTTTCTCTTAATTTCTAATTTTTTAGTTTTAATGTTGGAAAGTATAAAGCTGATTTTTCCTTCTATATATAGCTGTGAAAAGCACATGATTTTTAGCAGCCATGCTGGACACAGATCTCTTGATATCTACTCCAGTACTTTTTTTATACCCTATAATGATACTGAGTAATTTCCAAGAATTTATAATGCCTCACCTTTTCTCTTCATGTGACCCATAATTATGAACAGAATTCATTGTAGATACAGGTGAAAGGGCTTATGAAAATATAGTGATTTCCATAAACTCAGTGTTCATTGCTACACTGGAGGTTATAAAGTACATTTCGGTTTTAGTTTGCTCAGATATTTGAGTCTGTATCTAACATGCCCTTTTCCTTCATGTTAGAGGACATAGTGGATTTCTTGATGCAGTCCTCTGCATTTAAGTTAGTCAAAGAGATTTTATAACTGGCCTCTTCTTCTGATGCTGGCTTGTGATTCACTGTTTTGAGCTGCATTCATTCCTCTTCCTGGAGAAGGAAATGGCAACCCACTCGAGTATTCTTGCCTGGAGAATCCTGTGGACAGAGGGGACTGGTGGGCTGTTGTCCATGGAGTCGCAGAGTCAGACACAACTGAAGTGACTTAGCAGCAGCAGCGGCAGCATTCCTCTTCCAATGGCCTAAATGTCCTGGTAACTCTCATTAAATCTTTCTCTCTGTACCAAAACATATTTTCCCTCCTTTGTTTCAAGGACCAAAGATTTGCCTATGATACTGTCTTTTCTGCTTTTTGAAGGTACAGACAAGTAGAAGGAACTAGAAATGACTTATGCATAGTCTGCTGTTTTTCCTATATTCTATTAAGATTTCTGAGTTTTTCCTGCATCCTCTGTTTTCTCCCAGCAGCATACGAAAGCCACCCTGTTTAATTGGTGATCTGTGAAAGATTCTGTCACTTGGAAAATTCAATAAACTCTGCCCTTGAGTACTACAAAACATTGTAGGATCTGGGTGTATGTCATTACTGGTCTAGGAATTTATACATTATTTCCCTTTCATTTAGCCACATCTTACTGGTCAAGTATTTCTTTAATCTATCTACTCAAAACAAGGATTTATTTATCTGTGATTTGTTGCCGGGGGCCAGCGTGAGGAACTCCACCCATGGCAAAGGTCATGAGGAAGGAGGCTTAGCATATACAAAGGCGTGATCAAGCCTCAGGAAACCCCCTGTTCCCGAGCATCTACACCCAAAACCAGAGTCTGTTTTATGCTCTCACCTATACCTCTGACTTTACAGGGCGCTCTCCCCCATAACAATTTCTCTCGGAGAAGGAGTTAACCTACAGCTCCAGTTAATAAAAATTCCCAGGTGTGACAAGAGTGTTTCAACTTATGAACTACTCTGAAGGTTATCTAGCCTGCCTGTACAGGTTCGTCCGGCCACATGTGATTGTTTACAGCCTCCCAACAGTGAGAGGCATGAGATGTTTTAGACTTACTAAAGGCAGATTCCTTTGGGAAGTTAGAATTTATTAGTATAGTGGGTTAGTTAGGAATTATATTGGAGAAGGGTTTTTCATTTGTTGTGACAATAATTGCTACTAATTCCCTGCCCGGGGTGTGACAAGGGTGTCTCAGGTCAAACCTCTCTGCTGACAAACTAGCTTGTGTGACAGGATTATCCATACTCCATGATTGTTTACTACCTCTCAACCATAAATAGCACAGAGAGTTTGGGGTATTTTGAAGGTCTTAATTAGCATAGGGCTTTTCTCATTGTTGAGTCAATGATTGCCACCAGGCCTCCACGTCCTTAGGCACCTGGGAATATATTAATCAATGTATTTGGAATATAGAAAAGGAAATATAATAGTTTTTGATTTTAGCAATACTAGACTTTTTGAGTTAATCAATTTTCTCTTTTGTTATAGACCACTGTACTTTGTTATAAATCACTGTGTCTTTGCTATGTAAAAAATGTAACTTTATCACTATCTTAAGACTAAATAGATCTTAAGGGGAATATTGGTGAAAGGGTTTTCATTTGTTGGGCTGATGTTTTGCTGCTAAATATCCATATTCCCTGCCTTATAATGAATATAGCTAGTATATAGGAGAAATAAGTATTAACCTTTAAGATTAATCATGTTAACCTTAGGTTAAATAAATTCCTCTCTTGATTGTAACTCACTACACCCTCACCCTATAGGAATGCAACTTTATTTGGAGGGTGGTGCCTGGTTTAAGAAAAAACACCCTTGGAAAAAAATAAGTTTTTTGGTTATCAGAAAGAAAGGGTCATAAAATGTCAGCAGGCCTCCTGGCCAGAAGATGATGTAAGACCCCTAAGACTTTTTTGTATACATACTTCTGAAACCCGCGTGACTCTGTATTCATCCCTGTAACAAAAGATATATAAGCAAACCTGAAAATAAAGAAAACGGATCAGTTTGCGGAAAGACTGATTCCCTCATGTCCTTCTTTCTTGTTCTTCGTATTTCTGGCTGAATTCTCATCTGACATGTGGGTCCTCACCAAGCCTACTAATTCTGCCTGGGCTTCTAAGATCGGACCGGGGAGGCCTCAGTGCCTCCTCTCTTTCGGGAGAACAGAAAGACGCCTGTGGCCTATGTAGGTGGTGATTAGTATTCCATGTAAACCAAGTTATTCAGCCTCTTTTTCTTCACTAATTTACCTACTACACTATCTGTTTCTAATCTCTGTATATATCTGTAATTAAATAAGTTTTCTCCTAGGATGCCGACTCCGTCTCCACCTTTGAATTACCCTGGATCCAATATTTTAATAGGAAAACATATTTTATCCACATTGATTTATTCTTTTCAAAGCAAAATTCTATTTTCATTAATTTTTATTCTTCTAGTTATGATTTTTTCTTCAGTATTTTCATTGACTCCTATGGTACTTTTTAACAAAAGGATTAAGTTACAACCATCTTTATTTCTTTAGCAAGGTAAAATGTACATAGTAAAATGCTCAGGTCTTAAGTATGGAGTTGAGAAGTTTTGATAAATATACACACCCATGTGAATATCACCCTACAAAGCTATAAAATATTTTGATGACCTTGGAACTTTCATATATGTTTCATTCCAGTTAATTACTATATCCCACAAGCAACAAATGTCTTGATTTTTACCACTTATAAATAGTATTTACCTATATTATATAGATAGAATCATAGAGTGGGCATATTTTTGCTTCATTTGCTCAACAATGCTTTGAGATTCATCCACATTGTTGTATCAGTGGTTTATTCCAATTTTTAATTGTTGAAAAGAATTCAATTTTATGAATATACCCTGATTTATTTAGCCATTATTTTGTTGATAGACATTCTGATTATTGAACATATATCTATTTTTTTCTTATTTTCCATTTAACAGGGGAATTGCCCATCTATACAGCAGTGGCAGATATACCTTGAAAAATTGCTAAATTCAACTATTTTAGTTTTTTTTTTACAGATTTCTTAAAGTTTCCTATGTAAAAAGTCATGAGATTCACATACAATGAAGTTCTATTTTGTCCTTTCCTACTTTAGTCTTTATATTTCTCCATAGCCTCATTGCATTGATTCAGGTACAATGTTAAAGATAAGTGATGTGAAGAGATATGTTTGGATTATTCCTTATATGAGGGGAAATATTAGGAAAACATTTTAACATCAGTTTTGATATTTTTGTTGTTCAGTTGCTCAGTCATGTCCACCTCTTTGTGACCCCATGGACTGCAGCATATCAGGCCTCCCTTTCCTTCACCATCTCCTGGATTTTGTTCAAACTCATGTCCAGTGAGTCAGTGATGCCATCCAACCATCTCGTCCTATGTCATGCCATCCTCCCCCTGCCCTCAATCTTTCCCAGCACAGGGTCTTTTCCAATGAGTTGGACTCTTCACATCAGGTGGCCAAAGTATTGGAGCTTCAGCTTCCTCATCATCAGTCTTCCAATGAATATTCAGGATTGATTTCCTTTAAAATTGACTAGTTTGATCTCCTTGCTGCCCAAGGGACTCTCAAGAGTCTTCTCCAACTCCATAGTTTTGATATTAGTGGTAGATTTATTTTATGCTCTTGATCAGGTTGAGAACGTGTCTTTGTATTTCTTGTATATTGAGATTTTGTTACACACTGGTGTTAACTTTTATCATATGCTTTTCCACCATCTATTGAAATGATCATTTGGTTTGTTCCTTTGGTCTGTTAATATGACAAAATGCATTGATTGATTGTCTAACATAAATCATTCCTGGAATAAACCCCACATGGTGACAATGTACTTATAAATTGTTGGATTACATTTGCTGATATTTTTTAAGGACTTTTACACCCATATTCATGAAAGATATTTATCTGTGAATTATTTCCTGTAATACCAAATCAAGTTTTGGTAGTAATTTTTTTTCCACTTATAAAAATGATTGCTATTAATTTTTAAAATTAATATTTAGATTTCACACTGTTCACCTGAAACTAAAACAATATTCTGTCAACTATACAATTTTAAAAAATTAGTGTCTACTATTGCCCACAGTGAAATAGTGCTTCAAATTTTAGCCATTTATTGATGTGTACCTTTATCTGCTCCTGTGTCTCAAAACAACATCTAATCTCTCTTCTGTTGGTAACAGAAAATCATTGGAAAATTGATCTACACATTTTACACCACCATATACCAATCTCTCATTTACAACAATGTCCTTTGCAATCGATCCACTTTCATTACCACTGTATTGAAAGTTGTCAGTGATTTCAATACTAGCTTTAAATGTGAGTTCCAAGTCCATATTTCTGTTTCCTGCCTCATCCCATTAGAATATTTATGACCACCTCATGCTTAATACTTTTAAAGATGAAGACATCACATTGCCTCTAAATTTATTCCTTCTGAGCTTCTAATACCTTCTAATAGCAGCAGGATTGTGTGCATGTTCTAAATCATAAATCACAGATTTATCTTTGGTTCTCGTTTCTCATACTTTCTATGTGCTGTGTTCGGTCACTCAGTAGTGTCCAACTCTGTGGACTCCTAAACTATAGCCCACAAGGTTCCTCTGCCCATGGAATTTTCCAGGCAAGAACACTGGAGTTGGAACCCATTTCCTACTTCAAGGCATCTTCCTGATCCAGGCATCAAATCTGCATCTTTTGTGTCTCCTGCACTGGCAGGTGGATTCTTTAGCATGGGTCAGTCAGTTCAGTCACTCAGTCATGTCCAACTCTTTGTGACCCCATGGACTACAGCATCCCAGGCCTTCCTGTCCATCACCAACACCCAAAGCCTGCTCAAACTCATGTCAGTCAAGTCGATGATGTCATCCAATCATCCCATCCTCTGGCAACCCCTTCTCCTCCTTCTTTCAATCTTTCCCAGCATCAGGGTCACTTCCAAAGAGTCAGTTCTTCACATCAGATGGCCAAAGTGTCAAGGCTTCAGCTTCAGCGTCAGTCCTTCCAATGAATATTCAGGACTGATTTCCTTTTAGGATTGACTGGTTTGATCTCCTTGCAGTCCAAGGGACTCTCAAGAGTCTTCTCCAACACCACAGTTCAAAAGCATCAATTCTTTGGTGCTCAGCCTTCTTTATGGTCCAGCTCTTACATCTGACATGACTACTGGAAAGATCATAGCTTTGACTAGGTGGACCCTGTCTGGCAAAGTAATGTCTCTACTTTTTAATGTACACTCTAGGGTGCCACCTAGGAAGCCCCATACTCTCTATAGGCAGACAATTGATAGTGCCTATCAATTCTAGCCCTGAGATTCTTGTCATATTGTAAAACCTTTCCTTAATCTCACTGTTTACAATTTTCTTGCTGCTTACCCAGACTACTACACTGGCTTTCTAACTTATTTCTTCCAGCCCTCTCTTTACCTTCTAATCCATCCTAAATATTACTATGAAATTTGTATTCTGACTGTATTAATATGTCATATCTCACCAATTTCTCCTCAAAAAACATAATTGTGTTATCATATTAGAAAGGGGTCCCAGGTCCTAAAGTAAAAGCTTCCATTTTCTACTAATTATTCCCTATTGTTTCTACACATTTATAATAATAATTGCAGTAATTTTCCTTAATAATTTCTATACATCTTTGGCTAGTATCAAAACTGAATAACTTATTTCCTTTGTATGCCATGTATATTTATGAATCCATTTCTGTGCTAATTGTAACTATCTCATCAGGATTTCTTCCTCCTTTTACTATATATACTATAAGGTAGTAGCTAATACACAATTCTGAAGTGATCTCATGATCTTTGCTGTTGTTCAGTCACTAAGTAGAGACTGACTCTATGTGACTGCATGGACTGCAGCATGCCAGCCTCCCCTATCCTTCAATTTCTTGGAGTTTGCTCAAATTCATGTCCATTGAGTCAGTGTGCTTTCTAACCAGATCTTATGACATAATTATCTTATTTGAATCAAGTCTAATGTTTTCAAAAGTAAGGTTGGAGTCTGATTCTTTATTGTTATCCCCAAATACACAGCATATTATCTTATTAATGATAAATATACAATAGATATTTGCTAAATGAACTACAGAATCCATTACTTTTTTTTCTTAAAAAAGAAAAGCAGTCATTTGTAGCTGCTTTAAAATGAAAAATTGTTTTAGCTATCTTAGACTTGATTTCAACTATTAAACTATTCCCTTTCCTAAGATGTAAAGAGGATAATTTAAAGACACTTGTATGTTTAATTCTGGGGAAATAATGCACCTTTAAATCATTTACTAACCAAAGCCACTTCACATCTTTGTCTTGAATCTCATAAACAGTTTTAAGTTAATGGCCTTCATTCCTATTATGTACTCACCAATGTGTTCTTATTGCAGTTATGAGACTATAATTTATCTGGAGACTCTCAGTTAAAAGCAGAAAATCTTCAGACTGTTTATATATGTTTATTTTGGTTTAATAAATAATTTTATTTACTAATTTTAATTTATTGATTTCATTTTAATTATAATTAATAGCCTAATTTATTTAGAACATAAAAATATCTTTTTTATTTTATCATGTGGAAGATATAAATAACAAGATTTAACAGAAAACTCAGTAGCACTGACAACTTAAGGGCCTCTGTGGCTTAGCTGGACATGGAGACAACAGGAGATATCTGGCATTTAATAAGCCTGGAGGTGCCAGTGGGGCTTGTTTGTGAGCACATGGGGGGCTTTCTTTAGAGTTCCCCAAACTACTGAGGTTTCACTCTACAGGAGTCTGAGATCCTACATGAGCAGTTGGGTATATGCCAGAAATATTTAGGTTGTTACTAATGATGTGATCTCACAAATACCTACAACTTACTAAAGATATAAAAAACTACTTTTCTACAGATTCCCCTTACTACGTCATTTGGTATTTCTACTGTTACTTAATCATTTTGTCTAATGTTTATTGGAATGAAGAGGCAAAAGTCAATGTTGTTGTTGTTCAGTCACCCATTATGTCTGACTCTTGTGACCCCATGGATAGCAGCACGCCAGGCCTCCTTGTCCCTCACCATCTCTCAGAGTTTGCCCAGGTTCGTGTTCATTGCATTGGTGCTGCCTTCCAGTCATCTCATCTTCTGATGCCCTCTTCTCCTTCTGCTCTCAACCTTTCCCAGCATCAGGGACTTTTCCAATGAGTCATCTGTTAGCATCAGATGACCAAAATGCTGCTGCTGCTGCTGCTAAGTCACTTCAGTCGTGTCTGACTCTATGAGACCCCATAGATGGCAGTCCACCAGGCTCCCCTGTCCCTGGGATTCTCCAAGCAAGACCACTGGAGTGGGTTGCCATTTACTTCTCCAATGCATGAAAGTGAAAAGTGAAAGGGAAGTCAGTCAGTTGTGTCCAACTCTTAGCGACCCCATGAACTACAGCCCACCAGGCTCCTCTATCCATGGGATTTTCCAGGTAAGAGTACTGGAGTAGGGTGCCATTGATTTCTCCAGATGACCAAAATACTGGACCTTCAACTTTGTCATTAGTTTTTCCAGTGAATATTCAGAGTTGATCTCCCTTAAGATTGATTGGTTTGATTTCCTTGCTGTCCAAGGGGTTTTCAGGAGTCTTCTCCAAGACCGCAGTTCAAAGTATCAATTCTTTGGCGTTCTGCCTTCTTTATAGTCCAGCTCTCACAGCTGTATGTGACCACGGGGAAGACCATAGCCTTGACTATACAGACCTTTGTCAGTAGTAATGTCTCTGCTTTTCAACACACTGTCTAGATCTTTCATAGCTTTCCTGCCAAGAAGGAATTGTCTGCTGATTTCATGGCTGCAGTCATCGTATGCAGTAATTTTGGAGCCCAAGAAGAGGAAATCCATCACTACTTTGAACTTTTTCCCTTCTATTTGCCAGGCAGTAATGAGAATGTATGCCATAATCATAGTTGATTTAATATTTAGTGTTGTCGGCTCTTTCACTCTCCTCCTTCACCCTCATCAATAGACTCTTTAGTTCCTCTTTGCTTTCTGTGGTTAGAGTGGTATCATCTGCATATCTGAGGTTGTTGGTGTTTCTCCTCCTTGTCTTGATTCTAATTGTAACTCATCTACCCTGGCATTTCTCATGATGTACTCAGTGTATGGGTTAAACAAACAGAGTGACAGCAGACAGCTCTGTCGTACTCCTTTCTCAGTCTTGAATATCAGTTGTTCACTGAGTCGTGTCCAACTCTTTGTGACCCCAGGGACTGTAGCCCTCCAGACTCCTCAATCCATGGAATTCTCCAGATAAGAATACTGGAGTGGATTGCCATTTCCTTCTCCAGGGAATCTTCCTGACCCAGGGATCACACCCAGGTCTCCTGCATTGCAGGCAGATTCTTTACCATCTGAGCTATAGGGAAGTCAGTTGTTCCATACATGGTCCTAACTGTTGCTTCTTGACCTGCATACAGGTTTCTCAGGAGACAGGTAAGATGATCTGGTATTCCCATCTCTCTAAGAACTCTCCATGTGTGTCATGATCCACAAGTCAAAGGCTTTAGCATAGTAAGACCTGTCCATCTTGGGTGGCCCTGCATGGCATGGCTCATAGCTTTATTGAGTTATGCAAACCCCTTTGCCACAACAAGGTAGTGAATGAAAGGAAGTCAGTGCTTACTCTAGAGTAATTTTTTCAACCAGCCTGAATCATAGGTGGAAATGTGTATCTTTTATTCTCCAATGATTGTACACATTGCAGAGTCCTTTCTCCATTGTTAGGGATATGGAATTATTTTACTTCTTTTAAAATATTGTTTATGGAAATTCAACCTAATATTATCACTTTCAGATATCCCATTTCTTGCCTATGAACTTGAGCATGTAGCCAAATTAAATGGGAATTTAAGTGACAAACTTTTTAAGAAACCAATCGATATTAGTGAAAAATTTCTTTGAATATTGGAAAATTATTATTCACTGACAATATGCCATAAATGTCATCTGACAACTGATATGTATTCTGTGTGTATGTGTATTCATGTGCATGCACAATGATAAAATAAAACCTAAAACTTGTGATATTCTGTAGGTCACCAAGACTAGATATTTTGGACACACATCCTTAGTTCATGGCTATTTGAATCCTTATAGGTTAAATCTACAATGATGAGAATCATATAATTTGATTTTACATCCTATAATTTAGATGTAAAGTATGCTTACAAATGGTTTTATTGATTTGGAGATTATGTGTCTGTCTTCCCACTTGTTTTAAAAGTCCTTTCATATTCCATGTGTGATATCTTGCCTAGAATCAAGTAAATCTATCCTACAAAAGTTCAAGGATGGCTTATATTAGCAACATTTCTAAAGTATTTCTTTAGCTTGAAAAACAAAATTGATTTGACAATACACATGAAAGCATAACGATGGGTTACTGATTTTTATTTTTCACACATTTTTTCCTAAAGCTTTAGATTTAGATTTTATGTGAATCACTCTATATTTGTAAACCACACATTTCTGGTTTCAGTCGCTCTAACAAATGGTTCCAGGTCAAAGCTGAAGTCATCCGTGAATATAAGGAATGACATTTTGCTAGCAATGTGCTTTATATCACAGTAACAAGTTTGAGTTTCTCTTTTGTAGAATGACCCTGAAATGGGTACAGCTTAGAGAGATGAGGATATATCAAGGTAAATGAATACTTTTTTATTAAGTGAAGCAAACCATTTGCTCTGTCAGCCTACTTTTTTGCTTCAGTGATAATGGGGCCTTTTAGAAATTCAATTGGTCACTTACATTCGGTACTGGATAAATTTCTATTTGTTACATTTACACACAGACTTACTGGATTTTTCTCTAGATGCCAGATATCCAAATTCTTGTCATTATACCTAGACTCTCTCCTTTGTTGAAGCTACCAGTGGATTTCTGGAGTTTTAGCTCAACATAAAAAGAATCAGTATTTACAAAATACAGATGAAACAGTATTACATTCTTTTAAGGTTATCTTGGAGTGTGGCTGCAGCCACTTTTTATTGAATCTAATTTCGGTATTAACTCTATTGATATCAACTCTCAGCCACCAACAACCTTCCTTTCCTGTCAACAAATCTGAATCAAATATTCTCCAACTTTTTCTTTTCCCTGCCTTTCTTTGCCAAGCTTCACCTGACTGTCTCAGTTCACCGTGACTGCATTTCCTTTTCTGAATTCCTTGTAAAAACTAGTACGAAATTGGAATGGTGCACTTCATTAATTTTAGTTTATATGCTTTTTTTCACATTTAAATAACTGAATTTGGAGTGATATGTGTCATGTAATTGAGGTTATCGTACAATCTCTGTTGACTTGGAAGAATATCCAAGGTAAAAAGATAAAGCACCTTAACTCACAGAAATCAAATATTTATGGCAAAGGGTTAGATGAGATGGTGAATTAGATATTTTCTTTACTAGATAAACAATAGTAAATAGCCTAATCACTTAATGATTAAATCTACATTATCAGTTATTTTTTATTTAACTTCTATATATTTGGAACTTCCAAGTATGTAAAAAGATTATTTCATGCAGGTAAAACCCCTAAAGAAGTATGGAGATGCACTTGTGGCTCCAGATAAATATTGCCAACTTGTTTTACAAAATGATCTCATTAATATAATACAATTTCACAAGAAATGTGTTTGTATTTACTAGGTAAGTGTTCAAAATAATTTTAATCATCCCATATAGAATATTCATCATGGTATCAATTTTTTCAGATTCAAAATTGTATAAAGTAATATTTCCATTTTATGCTGCTGATTATATGAAATAAATAGAACTTGTGCTCATCCAGAAGATTCCCATTTTTAATCAATCAGCAATTAATACACTGTTTGGTTAGAGACCTGAGTTCCTTTAGAGCCAATAGGAGAATTACTTGATTTGCGTCACTTTCTGTTTCTCACTTAACCTCAAAATTTTATATCAGAAAGGTTTTAATGTAATTAATATTTACACATACAGAGATCTGTCAGTAGAGCTACTGAAACAGAATCTCTTAAACCCACTGATATATTCTCCAGTTTGGGTCCATGCCACATAAAATACAGCTAAACTGGTATCATCTTGTTAAAATTGTGCATCTTGTTAAAATAGGCTCTACTCCTTATTTTTAAGATGCTCTGCACTAGAGACGGCGTTTTAAGATTCCCTTTTCATTCATATACACATTAACATTTGAGCATCCCTGATAAAGGTGGCTATGAAGTCATGTTGAAAAACACTGTTCTTAGTTCTACACCATTTAACAATTGCCATCATTTCTGTAGGTGGCATTTACAACAAACTGCATATAGGAATCCCTTATCTCTCCATGGATCTGTGCTTTATATGCATAATTATTTTAAAACACATTATAATGTGGTAACTCAGCTGGTAAAGGATCTGTCTGCAATGCAGGAGACCCCAGTTTGATTTCTGGCTCAGGAAGATCCTATGGAGAAGGGATAGCTACTCACTCCAGTATTCTTGGACTTCCCTGGTGGCTCAGACAGTAAAGAATTCACCTGCAATACTGGAGACCTGAATTCAATCTCTGGGTTGGGAAAATCCCTTGTAGAAGGGAATGGCCTCCCACCCCATTATTCTTGCCTGGAGAATTCCATGGACAGAGAAGCCTGATGGGCTATAATCTATGAGGTTGCAGAGTTGGATATGACCAAGTACACATACACACACATTATATATTTTTATAGAAACTGCATCATGCCAAGCATATTACCTTCGATTAAGCAAAAATTTGACTCAATGAATCAATGTAAGTAAGATTTTTGCCCCCAGAAGAAATCTATAGTGTTACTAAGGAATAAGGGATCACTTTTTAACTTTCAAAAGATGGAGCCAGTTTTTAAATTGGATGTTTCAGTTTCAGAGAAATATATAGTGCTCTTCTGCTTCCCTTTGTCTTCCCTCATCTGCCAATTTTTGTAAGTTACATTATTATTTATACATTGTCAAAGTTTATAAAATTCATATTCTGTTTTACAACCTTCAATTCCAGAGATGTTTGGTATTAATTCTATTTTTAAATGGATTCAGTATTCTCAGCCAGTCCTTTTATGACAGGTTTTCCATTTCAGATTTTATTTTGTTTTGCTTCATCACGTAGTTGACTGGAGTTATTTATCAAATTTGTTTCTTTTTCCCCCTTCAAAAATGGTTCATAAATGCTGTATTCCCTGAGTTTCAGCATGTCTGAAACTATCTGTCATTCTGCAATGTTTTGTCCTGTTTTATTGTACTTGAAGGACGATTTGGTTATGTGCAAAATCTTGGCTCAGGTTTTTATTTTCCCTCAGAACTTTGTAGCTATTGCACCATTATATTTTGGCATTTAATGTTGCTGTGGAAAAAACTAAGGCCAGACTAAATAATTTAGTTTTCCTCAATAGATGACTTTGTGTGTGTGTGTGTGTGTGTGCCCAGTTACCTAAAGAATGTTTTCTTTGTATTTAAAGTTCAATAATTTAATCATGTATTATTGCCAATTGTTCAATATGCATTTACTTTCTGAAAAATTCCCTAATGTACTTAAATTTTTACCTTTATTTATGTTATTATATGCCACTATTCGATTTTTGGGTTTCTGCTTCAAGGAGAAATATTACATTAAGTCAAAGCTGTCTGATATCTCAAATTATCACCTTCATTTTTGGTGCTTAATCTCATTTTATCTGAGTTCAGTCTGACTTTATCAAATCACTCTTAATGTTCACAATTTAATTTGCATATAGCCTTTTGTTGTTTCTTGATATTTCTAAATTATCCATTGGCTCTATAATGGACTGTATTTTGTTTTTACTTTATTTTCCTAAGTCTGTAATGTCTGTTTTATTTATTTATTTTTTCACTTTAATATTATCTCAAGTATAAGGCTTGTTTTTAGTGATATTTAACGTTTACTAAGTTTTCAAGAGTTGCAGAATTTATCCTCTTTCCAGGGCTATACTCAAAATCAAGGAACGTTCACTGTGTTTCTTTTTAAATTAGGTATCTATTTTTACTTTTAATATGTCTGCAGACTTGGCATGTCTTCTTCTTTCCTTTCTTTTTAAACCTTTTTCATTGTCCTTTTAAAAATTCTGATTTAAAATTTTATAAACTTCTGATATAGACATATATAAATAAGTTTGATTACATGGCACAATTATAAATGCAGATTTTGGAAGACTGAAACTGATCATCATTATCTGGACTGACAATAAGCCCATAATGTAGCAAAATCAGTTCAGCCAGTTCAGTTGCTCAGTTATGTCCAATTTTTTGTGGCCCCATTAACTGTAGCACACCAGGCTTCCCTGTCCATCACCAACTCCTGGAGCTTCTCAAACCCATGTCCATTGACTCAGTGATGCCATCCAACCATCCCATCCTCTGTCATCTTTCTTCTCTTGCCTTCAATCATTCCCAGTATCAGGGTTTTTTTTTTCCAATAAGTCAGTTCTTTGCATCAGGTGGCCAAAGAATTGGAGCTTCAGCTTCAGCATCAGTCCTTCCAGTGAATATTCAGGATTGATTTCCTTTAGGATTGACTGGTTTAATATCCTTGCAGTCAAGGGACTCTCAAGAGAGACTTCTCCTACACCACAGGTCAAAATAATCNGCTCTTCTCGAAATTTTTGGTTGAATTCAGCTGTGAAGCCGTCTGGACCTGGGCTTTTGTTTGCTGGAATGTTTATGATTACAGTTTCAATTTCCGTGCTTGTGATGAGTCTGTTAAGATTGAACCAGGAAGAAATAGAAAGTTGTTTTTTTAAATTAATTTGTTTATTTTAGTTGGAGGCTGATTACTTTACAATATGTTGATTCTTTTTGCCATACATTGACATGAATCAGCCATGGGTATACATGTGTTCCCCATCCCAATCCCCCCCTCCCTCAAAGTGAAGAATGTATCTGCTTTTTAATGTGTTGTCTAGGTTGCTCACAACTTTTCCAAGGATCATCTTTTAATTTCATGGCTGCAGTCACCATCTGCAGTGACTTTGGAACAAAAGAAAACAGTCTGTCACTATTTCCATTGTTTCCTCATCTATTTGCCATGAAGTGTTGGGACCAGATGCCATGAACTTAGTTTTTTTGAATGTTGATTTTTAAGCCAGGCTTTGCACTATCCTCTTTCACTTTCATCAAGAGGCTCTTCAGTTCACTTTCTGCCGTAAGGGTGGTGGCATCAGCATATCTGAGGTTATTGATATTTCTTCCACCAATCTTGACCAATTTAATATCTGCAGTCACCATCATAGTCCACCATGAGGGCTACTCCATTTTTTCTAAGGGATGGTGTCCCTCAATAGTAGATAAAATGGCCACCTGACTTTAATTCCCCCATTCTAGTCCATTTTAATTCACTGATTCCTAAAATGTCAATGTTCACTCTTGTTATCTCCTCTTTGACCACTTCCAATTTACCTTGACTCATGGACCTAATATTCTAGGTTCCTATTAAGTATTGTTCTTTACAGCATCAGATTTTAGTTCCACCACCAGTCACATCCACAACTGGGTGTTGTTTTTTCTTTGGCTCAGCCTCTTCATTCTTTCTGGAACCATTTCTCCACTCTTCTCCAGTAGCATATCACACACCTATTCACCTGGGGAGTTCATCTTTCAGTGTTGTATCTTTTTGCCTTTTCATACTGTATGGGGTTCTCAAGGCAAGATACTGAAGTAGTTTGCTATCCCCTTCTCCAGGGGGCTATGTTTTGTCAGAACTCTCCAACATGACCCATCCATCGAGGGTGGCCTTACATGGCATGGCTTAGTTTCATTGAGTTAGAAGAGGTTGTGATACATGTGACCACTTTGGTTAGTTTTCTGTGATTGTGATTTTCATTTGTCTGCTCTCTGATGGATGAGAATAAGAGGTCTGTGAAAGCTTCCTGATGAGAGAGACTGGCTGTGGGGGAATCTGGGTCTTGCTCTGATCAATAAATCTTGCCATGTTCAGTAAATCTTTAATCCAATTTTCTGTTGATGGATGGAGCTGTGTTCCCTCCCTGTAGTTTGGCCTGAGGCCAAAAGAAGTAATGATACCTCTTCCAGAAGGACTTATTCCAGCCCCCAGGAGTGGTATATTCAGTGCCCCTGACCCTGGGGCAGGCCACTCTTGATCCACAGCTCTGCCGGAGACTCCTGGACAATCACAGGCAAGTCTGGCTCAGTGTCTTGTGGTGTCACTGCTCCTTTCTCTTGGGTCCTGAGAACACAAGGTTTTTTTGTGCCCTCAAAGAGTCCGTTTCCCCCATCCTGTGGAATTTCTGTAATAAAATCCCACTGGCCTTCAAAGTCAATTTCCCTGTGGATTTCAGTCTCTTTGCTGGTTGGAAAATCTGTTTTGTAGCAAAATAGACCTATCTATTTGTCTGTATGTTTATCTATCTGTTCATCTATCTATCTGTCAGTCTTCCTCCGGAAAGGATCTATTTTTGTTTTCTAATTTTATTGTTTTTAATTCTTGACTCCCTTCACCTATTCTTCCCACCTCATGTCCCTCTCTCTGTTAACCACCAATATGTTCTATGAGCTTGGGTTTTTTGTTTGGTTAGTTGGTTAGTTTACCTGTTTCGTTGTTGTTGTTTTTGTTGTTGTTTTTCAGTTTGATGTAGCCCCAGCTATTTATTTTTGTTTCTGCTGCTTTTACTTTGTGCCAAGACCTTTGTCAAGGAGATTACCAACTATATTTTCTTCTAGGACTTTCATGGTTTCAAGTCTTATATTCAGGTCTTTAATTTATTTTGAGTTAATTTTTGCATATAATATCCAGTTGCTTTATTTTGCATCTGACTGTCAATATTTCCCAATATCATTTATTGAAGAGATTGTCTTTTCTCCATTGTATATTCTTGGCTCTTTTGCCCTAAATTAATTGACTATAAAGGTGTAGATTTATTTCATGGCTTTGTGTTCTGTTCCACTGATTTATGTGTTGATTTTTATGCCAATATCATAGTGTTTTAATTACTACAGTTTTGTAACAGAGTTTAAAAATTAGTGACTACAGTTTTTCCAGGTTTATTCTTCTTTCTCAAGACCTCTTTGTCTACTGGGGTCTTTTTCTGATTTCATATAAATTTTAGGATTGTTTTTCTACTTGTGGAAAATTCCATTAAAATGTTGATAGGGAATATGTTAAATTTTTGTATTGGTTTGGGTGGTACGAACATTTTAGCAATTTTAACTAACTCTTCCAAGCATAAACTTGAATTATCTTTTCATTTATTTCTGTTTACTTCAGTTTCTTTCCTTAATATCTTTTATTTTTCAGTATACTTTTTTTTTTTTACCTTTTTGGGCTTATGCAGCTAATCCACAGGATCTCTATAAACTCACATTCTATTATTGCAATTTTCACAAGCACAAAAATAGAGATGACTGTAAAATAAACCATCTGGATTTCAGTCTCTATAATTCTTGTTTGACAGGCCCTACTTCACAATATCATCTTTTTCTCTTTTCTGGAGTATTTATTACAAAGCAATGCCTAGGTATCCAACAAAGGTCTGACATTGAATTCAGCTGATATTCTCTGAGATTTCTTTTTATATACAGTATTTCTCTCTGTACATATTTTGCTGTATTTATGTTATCCATATGTCATTTCCCTAGTATAATTTGCCATGTTCTATAAAATATGCTGTTTTCTAACATAGCCTTATTTCTCTTAAATATCTCATAAAATTTGAGGGAGATAAATCTAGACACAGCTTTAATTTCAGGTACAAAAATGTTTAATACATATGATGCTGAGTATTCCCTAAGATATACTCCTAGTGAAGTGTAGATTTAACCATTAAAACAAGTGTTGTCAGCCTGAAATTCATTCTTTTTAAAGTTTCAATTATCTCAGACTTAATGTATTAACAGAAATTAATCATGACTGCCTTGATTTACTATATATCATTTGAGTTGTTTCATTCTTCCCTTGAAATCAAATGGACTCTGATTCTTATATAAAGGAGAGTTTTCTCTCATAAGCTCTTTGATAGTCTAAAAAAAGTAGTCCTTAAAACAACAACAAAACAAAGCAGCCCAGGCAAATGCTTATTTCTTTTATATTTATCTTAGGCAAAAACATGGCTAGCCTGCTTTACACTGATTAAAAAGAAAGAGGAAGGGTACGCTGAGTGTGGGATTATTCAACTCAGCAGTGAAGGTCGTGAGGAATTTATGATGAATGTTTTTGGTTAATTCAAAATTCACTGATCATGTATCATTCACTTTAGGAACATGCACAGCACAAAATTTTTAGTTTTATTGGGACAAAAATATGCCAGAAAGGAAATAAAAGAATAAGGGAAAAAATGTAATCAAAGTCAACAAACAAAACTAATTGTAAACACAGTAAGAAGGAAAAGCATAAGAAACAGATTGGCACATTAAAAACTCATCAGAATTTGCTGAAGGTGATCATGCAGCCTCCCAAAGATATGGAACTGAAAGAACGTTTCTTTGGGCTACATATTTTCCTAGAAAGGAGCCATAGCAAGAGCCATGGCAGCCCATGACTGACTCTTTGTAACCCCATGGACTGTAGCCTACTAAGCTCCATCCATGAGATTTTCCAGGCATGNGTGATCATGCAGCCTCCCAAAGATATGGAACTGAAAGAACGTTTCTTTGGGCTACATATTTTCCTAGAAAGGAGCCATAGCAAGAGCCATGGCAGCCCATGACTGACTCTTTGTAACCCCATGGACTGTAGCCTACTAAGCTCCATCCATGAGATTTTCCAGGCATGAATACTGGAGTGGGTTGCCATTTCCTTCTCCAGAGGATCTTCCCAACCCAGGGATCAAACCCAGGTCTCCTGCATTGCAGGCAGATGCTTTACCATCTGAGCCACCAGGGAAGCCCTGAAAATGTCACAAGAGAGTGTAAAAATGGTACCCCTAAACAGAATGACAGTGCAGCAGCTAGACAGAAAGGAACTCAGAATTCAAAGCATCAAAGCAAATGTAAAGTTAGAACTTTGAATATTCAATTTCTCTAAAATAAGAACCTGTGATAGGGTTTTCCCATATTGGAAATATAAAATTCATAAAAAGGCACACACACATGCAAACCTTAAATATCACTCTGAGGAAAGGGGAAGTGATCTATAGTGTCAGACTTATCATCTGGATAGGTGATTTTTTCTGGTTGATAACCTGATAATTGGCTCTGCCCTGATACTTTTACTGTTTTCACTTGTTGATTGGAAGAAAAACAGAAAAAGCAAAAAGCCTGATTTCACTGTAAACATGGTAGAAATTCAAGGCAGTAATAGAACTATCAACCAACAGTGCTTATCATAAGAGCAGATGTAAGCAGTGACTTTCCATGGACTTCAAAAAATGGAAGCTTTGATCATTTATTTTTAATCTATCATGTTTTTCAAATATAAGCAGTTAATGCTCTATTTTTACCTCTAAAAACTGTTTTAGCTGCATCTCACAAATTGTTATACGTTTTGTTTTAATTTCCACATAATTTAAAATGTTTCCTACGTTCTTTTGTGATATCTTCTGTGACTCATAAGTTACTTAGAAGTGCATTGTCTATCTTAGTAAGTGCTTCAAGTGCATTTAAATGCAGAGTTCCAAAGAATAGCAAAGAGAGATAAGAAGGCTTCCTCAGTGATCATTGCAAAGAAATAGAGGAAAACAATAGAATGGGAAGGATTCAAGATCTCTTTAAGAAAATTAGAGATACCAAGGGAACATTCCATGCAAAGGTGGGTTCAATAAAGGATAGAAATTGTACGGACCTAAAAGAAGCAGAAGATATTTAAGAAGACGTGGCAAGAATACACAGAAGAACTGTACAAAAAAGATCTTCCTGACCCAGATAATCATGATGGTGTGATCACTCACCTAGGGCCAGACATCTTGGAATGTGAAGTCAAGTGGGCCTTAGAAAGCATCACTACGAACAAAGATAGTGGAGGTGATGGAATTCCAGTTGAGTTATTTCAAATTCTGAAACTGAGGCTGTGAAAGTGCTGCACTCAATATACCAGCAAATTTGGAAAACTTGGCAGTGGCCCCAGGATGGGAAAAGGTCAGTTTTCATTCCAATCCCAAAGAAAGGCAATGCCAAAGAATGCTCAAACTATCGCACAATTGCACTCATCTCACACGCTAGTAAAGTAATGCTTAAAATTCTCCAAGCCAGGCTTCAGCAATATGTGAACCGCAAACTTCCAGATGTTCAAGCTAGTTTCAGAAAAGGCAGAGGAACCAGAGACCAACTAGCCAACATCCGTTGGATCATGGAAAGATCAAGAGAGTTCCAAAAAAACATCTATTTCTTCTTAATTGACTATGCCAAAGACTTTGACTGTGTGGATCATAATAAATTGCATAAAATTCTGAGAGAGATGGGAATACCAGACCACCTGACTTGCCTCTTAAGAAACCTGTATGCAAGTTAGGAATCAACAGTTCGAACTGGCCATGGAACAACAGACTGGTTCCAAATAGGAAAAGGAGTACGTCAAGGCTGTATATTGGCACCCTGCTTATTTAACTTCTATGTAGAGTACATGATGAGAAATGCTGGGCTGGAAGAAGCACAAGCTGGAATCAAGATTGCCAGGAGAAATATAGATAACCTCACATATGCAGATGACATCACCCTTATGGCAGAAAGTGAAGAATAACTAAAAAGCCTCTTGATGAAAGTGAAAGAGAAGAGTGAAAAAGTTGGCTTAAAGCTCAACATTCAGAAAACGAAGATCATGGCATCTGGTCCCATGACTTCATGGCAAATAGATGGGGAAACAGTGGAAACAGTGGCTAACTTTATTTTTGGGGGCTCCAAAATCACTACAGATGGTGATTGCAACCATGAAATTAAAAGATGCTTACTCCTTATGAGGACAATTATGACCAACCTAGACAGCATATTAAAAAGCAGAGGCATTACTTTGAAACAAAGGTCCATCTAGTCAAGGCTATGGTTTTTCCAGTGGTCATGTATGGACGTAAGAGTTAGACTATAAAGAAATCTGAGCACTGAAGAATTGATGCTTTTGAACTGTGGTGTTGGAGAAGACTCTTGAGAGTCCCTTGGACTGCAAGGAGATCCTAAAGGAGATCAGTCTTGGGTGTTCATTGGAAGGACTGATATTGATGCTGAAACTCCAATACTTTGGCCACCTGATGTGAAGAACTGATTCATTTAGGAAAGATTGAGGGCAGGAGGAGAAGGGGACGACAGAGCATGAGATGGTTGGATGGCATCACCGACTTGATGAACACGGGTTTGCATGGACTCCAGGAGGTGGTGATGGATAGGGAGGCTTGGCTACTGCGAATCATGGGATGGCAAAGAGTAGGACATGACTGAGCAACTGAACTGAATTGAACTGAAAATGCTTCAGGTGTATATAAAATGCATTCTATATATGTCATTTAGTTTAAGTTGATTAGCAGTGGTGTTCAACTGTCACATATCTTTTTGATTTTCTGACTTTTGTTTTATCAGTTATTGAGAGGGAACTTGGGTATAATTTTAAGTGAATGTGAGAGAATGTGGGGGCTTCCCAGGTGGCTCAGTGGGTACAGAATCTGCCTGTAATGCAGGAGATACAGGTAGACGTGAGTTTGATACCCAGGTCAGGAAGATCACTTGGAAGAGGGCATGGCAACCTGTTCTGATATTCTTGCCTGGAGAATTCCATGGACAGAGTAGCCTGGTGGGCTACAGTCCATAGCGTTGCAAAGAGTTGGACACAACTGAAGCAATTTAGAATGCACGCATGTATTCACAAGAGAAGATGGGCTTTGGGGAATCCTTTAGTCTGTTTGGATTGCTATATCATAATATCACTGACTGAGTGGCTTAAGCTAAGCAAGTGTTAGATTTGGTGTGGATAACTTATGAAATATTTCCTATGTATTGTTAAAAAACAATTATTCATGACTCTTGACAAAGACAGTAAGGGAGACTTTATTGAAGGGGCACTACTGCAGTGAAGATTTTGAAGTAGGGGTAAAAGTCATGCTCAACTTTGAATATAAGTTTTGAATAAGCTTTATACCCAAGAAAGTGATGGCAAAAGGAAACAAGGTTACAGGGGTTCTTGGTAAACCAACTTAATAGGATTTTTGCTGATGGCAGGCCAGAGTGACATGATATGAAGAATATGAAATGAGAAATTTGATCAGACATGCAGGGCGAGGGACTTTCACTAAAGTGAATCAGTAGGATTCTTGTTAAAACCGGAATAAAATGGCTAAGACAGAGTTCAACTTTAAGCCTAGTTAAAAAGAGGACTCAGACAAACCTGATTCAAGTTTGGTCAATGACAGTAACAGGTGATGATCTGCTATTGCTGACAACAGGCCTTTGTCAGTAACAGGATTTTTCTTAAGGCTAAGGCTAAATTTAAACCTCCTTGATTATATAATTATACAGCTATAAATGGTAAGGGCACATAAATTATTAAAATAAAGGTCTAAAAAATTAAATAAACACAGAAATAACTGGAAGTTACACTGTAATTGTTCTTATATATGAGAATCACAAAATCATCGATCATTATAATTTTACAATCTACTTTTAGAAAATTTCAAAGACCTATAGCCCTTCAAGTGCAACCAAGTTTTTATATATTAATACATTTACAGAGAAAGAAAGAAAGTAAGAGAATGAAGACAAGAGAGAGAATGGGAATCAGCACGTTCCACCACTTATTCAGAAATAGTTTATGGAAGCTAACATTCTTGGTGGTACTGTTTTTCTAAAACAGTTATTTCAAAACCTTATTTCATTCCATCACACACAGGATGTGCAAGTGTCACATGTTCCCATAGGCAATACTCAAAATGGTGGCTGCAAAATTATGTCTTTATTGTCAGTCAATGGAATAATTGACACTTTTATAGAAAAAATTGAATAGTAATTATAATTGTGTATTTATGCAATTTTGCTTCATTCTATAGCATTAATGTTAGTTCTAAAATTTAGCATATAGTTTTGTAAGCCAGTTTTAAGTGTCTCTTTGTATATACTTCCAACAATGAATAATTCTTGTCATTGTCGTACTTCACTCTATGAGAAGTAGGTTGGTGGGAAGGTTCTTTCCATCTTTCTTTTATTACATGCATTGTTAAAGACAATATTCAAAGCTTAACATTTAATTATAAGTACTGTACTGAATGGCAACATAATGTAGTGATTAAGAAAAGAAATTTTTGATTAGACAGATGTGTCTTTGAGCTTGCTGTGCTGCCACCAGCAGCAGCAAGAATAGAAGCAGCCAGAGGAGAGCAAAAGACTGTCAGGATGTGAATCCACTTTACCAGCTACTAGTTGCATGATTTTAAGCATACTTAAGATGTCTGAGCCTCTCCCTATTTTAAAAGGGATAGCATAGTACTTTGGAGAAGGAAACGGCAACCCACTCCAGTATTCTTGCCTAGAGAATCCCAGGGATAGGGGAGCCTGGTGGGCTGCCATCTATGGGGTCGCACAGAGTCGGACATGACTGAAGCGATTAGCAGCAGCAGCAGCAGCATATACTTTCTCCAAAGTGTTTTTTCAAAGGCTAAGGATAGAGTCCATGTAAATTTCTTGGCACAGTTGATGGAAGATATTACTTTATAAATATTTGCTGGCATCCCAGGTAACTAAAATTGTAGGAGTAGTGGTTGTCACTGTAGTTTAAATTTTAGTCATAGTAATGGTATTAGTAATAAGTTTCTGCACACCTCATTTTCTATCTAATCATATTGGTTGAGAGTCAATCAATTTCTTAGGATATAATTCTGTGGGAAAGTACTGCTGAAAAAAAGATCCCTGAGAAAAATGAGACACCTGCACTGGTTTTATAATAATCTCTTTAAATCTGTTATCTACAGTTATGCTTTCTATTGTCATCATTATCATCTTCTTCTTCTAAACAGTGCTGTACTTTGAACACAACAGTCCAAGAATGGTGGGGGTGATGGAACAGATAGAGATTAAAAGGCTGACTGTGAGATGTAGGGTGGTGGCCTTTCTGTCCTCACACTATACTTCACGATAATAGTAAAAGTGCATAAAGATATGTGTCCTATATGTTCTTTGATGCTAGTAGAACAGATTACCTTTCAAAGGTAACCTTTATTTGTTGGGTCTACCTGAGTAAATCTACAGAAAGGAGCATGAATGATAAAACTGCAGTCAGGTCCCTAAAAAATTATAGCCCAGTAGTGATGCTAGAAAATGGAGGATTTATAGTAAACCAAAAAACAAATGTTAGAGATTTTAAAAGTCATTCTGCAGCTCCTCCCCCCCCACCTTTGGGGAAATAAGAACACTGATTATAAAAATTTCATAGGCAATTGTCTTTATACACAAGAAATTAATTAACATACATATTTTTAATTCTTTTCATATTTGCTAAATAACATAAACTCCTTAAACCCTGATGTTCTGTTCCATAAAACAGAGATGATAATAATCACACATAGGCTAATTTTAGCATTCAAATGTATAGTGCATGAAAAACACCTAGCTGACCCTCCATGAACCTAAGTACTCACTCTTCTTTTTTCACACGGTGATAGACCCAAGAACTCTTTTGCTATTATAAATTAGAAGACACAATTATATTATATTGTATCCAAAGTATGACCACCCATATTTCTATTCCTTACCCCTCCTTCATCAATCAAACAGACTTGTGCATAGTTTGTAAATATGATATCACCAGCTCAGCTCATCTGTGCACAATTAGTTCATGTGGTTAAACTTTATTGTTAATAACTCCAGCAGAACAGCTTTAATTTCAGTAAGAATCAGCTGGATTAAAATAGAAAAAGAAAAGCAAATAAAAGATTCCATTTCATGAACAAGACTACACACATAGCCATTTAAAATCATCTCACTATAAAGTGCTATTTGTTAAAGGAAGGTAGTTTGATGATTGAGAAAAAAGAACTAGACAATCCATTATTGTGGTAGATAAAAGTGATCACAAATTGAATGAATAACATCATCAATATGTGTCTAAGATGGTACTCTCTTCCCAGGGTGGACACATTCAAACAGGAAATTTGAGTTTTATTAGAAGTGAGAACAATAGAGACAAGCTGGTGGTGGTTAAAAGCTAATAGAGAGAAATGTTTTTTTAGGGCCATATGGGCTTCCCTAATTTGTCAAAGACTGGGAAGGCTATAAGACAAAGTGATATCAAAAAGTTTTAATTTAAATATTATTTAGATATTTTTAAGAGATTTCTGCATGAACTAAGTGAATTTAGTTTTTCTGGCCCAATTATATCTTGGAATAGTGAAGAAAAGAATTTCAGAAGAGAATGCTCAACTTCAGTGATTTTGATGAACTAAGAAGAGGTTTTACCAACTGAAGACAAGATTTTTAAATAAAGATTTTAAATAGAATGAAAATTACATAATTAAGCTCTAGAGTTGTATAATTAATGCAAATGTTATAGAAAAACCTGTATCAAACTTCTATAGATAAAAATATCAAGCATTTATAACAGGTAGGAATCCACTAAGACCACTGAAGCCATCAAGTTTTATATACAATGTGTGTGTGTGTGTGTGTGTATATATATATATATTTTTTTTTTTTTCTGGTTTTTCAAGACTGCTGTGCTCATACTAAATCCTGATTTGAATAAAATTTTGACAGAACCTTGCATAGTATTCATGGGGTAAAATGAAGAAGGGTAGATAAGGCAAATGAATTCATTGCACTTAGAAAATATATGCTAGAATGTGTTGATTAATATATAAGATCTGCCAGTTATATATCATAGGTGTGTGCTCTGAACTTGTTTTTATATCAGTGACATGGAAGAGAGTAAATAGAACAGAATATACACTAGAAATTCTCTAACTCTGTGGCAGAATCAGGCATGATTTGAAATCTTGGGTGAGAGACATTTGGCAAATTTACACCTCCATTCCCTAGTTTCTAAATTGTAGAAAACATTACTTTCTTCCTAGGTCGTTACTGTTCAGTCACCCAGTCGTGTATGACTCTGTGACCCCATGGAGTGCAGCATGCTAGGCCTCCCTGTCCCTCACCGTCTCCTGAAGTTTGCCCAAGTTCATGTGCATTGCATCCACCTAGGTTAGTAATTAATAACATCCTAGGTTACTAGTGGTTAAATATGAAGATGCATGTAAAGTTCCTAGCACATTGTTTGCCATTTGATAAGAAAACAATAAGTTACTATTGCTATTTTATTAAGATTGTGGTTATAGGCATACTTTACACTGTGGGGCCTTTTCTTTGCCTTTTGCTTACCAGCTATCTCATTCCTTAATTCTTTGCTTTTCACTCAATCAGATATCTTAAGGACTATACCACGTATGCAGAGGAAACTGCCTCCACCTACATTTGGAAACACTTTATCCACAATATTTCTTAAAATAGTCTTTTTTCATTCCACTCTCAAGTTTTAGCCTCCCTCAACTAAGCCTTAGGAAGCATCACTATGAACAAAGCTAGTGGAGGTGATAGAATTGCAACTGAGATATTTCAAATCCTAAAAGATGATGCTGCAAAAGTGCTGTACTCAATATGCCAGCAAATTTGGAAAACTTAGCAGTGGCCACAGGACTGGGAAAGGTCAGTGTTCATTCTAATTCCAAGAAAGACAATGCCAAAGAATGCTCAAACTACTGCACAATTTCACTCATCTCAAATGCTAGCAAAATAGTGCTCAAAATTCTCCAAGCTAGGCTTCAACAGTAAGTGAATCAAGAACTTCCAGATGGTCAAGTTGGATTTATAAAAGGTAGAGGAACCAGAGATCAAGCTGCCAACAACTGTTGAATCATAGAAAAAGTAAGAAAATACCAGAAAAACATCTACTTCTGCTTCATTGACTATCCTAAAGCCTTTGACTCTGTGGATTACAAAAAAAAAAAAAAAAAAAAAAACTGTGGAAAACTCCTCAAGAGATGGAAATACCAGATTACCTTATGTGCCTCCTGAGAAATCGGTCTTCAGGTGATGAACCAACAGACAGAACCAGACATGGAACAAGAGACTGGTTCTAAAGGAGGAAAGAAGTACATCAAGGCTGTACGTTGTCACCCTCCTTATTTAACTTATATGCAGAGTATATTGAGTAAAATGTCAGCCTGCATGAAGCACAAGCTGGAATCAAGACAACTGGGAGAAATATCAATAACCTCAAATATGCAGATGACACCACACTTTATGGCAGAAAGTTAAGAGGAGCTGAAAAGCCTCCTGATGAAAGTGAAAGAACTGGCTTAAACCTCAACATTCAAAAAATGAAGATCATGGCATGTGGTCCAATCACTTCATGGCAAATAGATGGGGAAACAATGTAAACAGTGAGAGACTTTATTTTCTTGGGTTCCAAAGTCACTGAAGATGGTGACTGCAGCAATGAAATTAAAAGATGCTTGCTCCTTGGAAGAAAAGCTATGTCAAACCTAGACAGCAATATTAAAAAGCAGAGACGTTACTTTGCCGACTAAGGTCCGTCTAGTCAAATCTATGGTTTTTCCAGTAGTCAGGTATGGATGTGAGAGTTAGACTATAAAGAAAGCTGAGCACTGAAGAATTGATGCTTTTGAGCTGTGGTGTTGGAGAAGACTCTTGAGAGTCCCTTGGACTGCAAGGAGATCCAACCAATCCAACCTAAAGGAAATGAGTCCTGAATATTCATTGGAGGGATTTGCTGAAGCTGAAGCTCCAATAATTTGGCCACCTGATGTGAAGAACTGACTCATTGGAAGTCTCTGATGCTGGGAAAGATTGTGGGGACTAGGAAAAGAGGATGACAGAGGATGAGTTGGTTGGATGGCGTCATCGACCCAACAGACATGAGTTTGAGCAAGCTCCAGGAGTTGGTGATGGACAGAGAAGCCTGGTGTGCTTCTGTCCACAGGGTTGCAAACAGTTGGGCATGACTGAGTGACTGAACTGAACTGAAATTCATCTTGAATTAGAAAAATCATTTCCTAGATAAAATGTTTGCTTTCAGGCTTTCCTTATCTCCATTTATTTAGGAGTTCTGTCAAATTCATCTGCCCTAAACCATTTTTAGAATACTACTGGTGTACTCCAAAACAGATATTAGCACTATCCCATACTAAGGGAAACACAAGCTTTGTTACTTTGACACTGATATTTCAAGATCACCTCCATATTATCACAGTAGCTTTCAGTGCCTCCACTTTTTCAGAACTCTGCATTTTGCCTCACTATCCTTATACTCCCTGTGCTACAGGTGAACAGTTTTTCTTTCCATTATCCTCCTTGTGTTTCCTAATGCTATTTCCACAGCTTAAATTATCTACTCAGTTTCTTATTATGCAAGCTTATAATGATGCAGCTGTCCCATACTCATCATCCAGAATTTAATTATGCAATTCTTGGTTATTTCAGGTTAATAATAATTAAGTCTTGTTTTGGAGCTTTACTTGTCATATATATCCTAGTTTTCCTAGCTAGATATTAAAAAATACTGTGCATGCACACTCACACCATTTCTGACTCTCTGTGAACCTATGGACTTTAGCCCACAGGGCTCCTCCATCCATGGAATTTTCCAGACAAGAATACTGAAGTGAGTTACCATTTCCTCCTCCAAAGGATCTTCCTGACCTAGGGATCAAATAGGCATCCCCGAATATACTTCATTGCAGCCAGATTTTTTACCACTGAACCACCTGGGAAGCCTTAAAAAATACATACCATTCTTATCTTCCCTCCTTAAATCCACCTGTATTAATCAATCCACTATGCATGAATTTGCAAAGCAGGTACATGGTAAGTAAACTTATACTGAATAAATCAACAGAATTGCTAATTGACCAATTCCTTCAACACTGAATCCATGCTATGGCCCAGTGTCATATAAATCTGAAAGTATGTGTTAAACAGTATTAGTTTGTTAAGCAGACTCCAAGGATCTTAGTCAAAATATATGCAGGAGACTTCCCTTATCCTCAGTGATTTCTCATACCAATGACATGTCAATAATGTTTTACTCATATGTATATTCTGTGAAGAGTGTGTGAATTTCTATTTTCTGTCTCCAGTGACTTCACTAAAGATGATTTCACAGCTAGAACAAAGGTTTGTGTTTCCTCATGATTTTATGTCATTGCTTAATATATCATGGAGCAGAGTCACAGCTAGCAACTACAAGAATTTCCTATTCCAGTATACAAACCCTTGTGAAGGATGTTCTAAAAAATAAAGAAAAAAAAATACACTGGAGTTTTCTATATTCTTCCCTAAGCACCATATTGGACAATGAGCCCAATATGGTACTGTCCATCATATTGCTAAGCTGCCAGAATAATTCAAACTTCGTTAAGCACAAGAGCAAAGGCGTTATTAGCATCTTCTAAGCTCAGAACTTAACATTCCAGATGAGACTAGTGTCACAGGTTCCTTTGGAATGTGATTTTTCTTGATTTTTTTCCATTTGGATGTGTGAAAATATGAGGGAGGCTGAAGCAGTAGGAGAGGGAGGGAGAGCATGTCTAGAGTGATGACACATTTAAAAATATCATCCTGAGAAGCCCTGAGCTCTCTAGTTATGGATTCTAAATATAGTAATGCCAACAGGAGAGAAGTACACCAGTTGGTCTTTCAGAAAGCCGCTCCAGCATCAGGTAAAGATGACTCACCCAGGGGAGCGTCAGGCTGTGATGTGCCATTTCAGCATTTTCTTACCAAGACCTTCAAAGATAATTCCTTCCCAGAAACTACACTTTACTCGGAGAATAGTGGAATAATAACACATCAATACAGAATTCCTATTTTTAGATCACTGTTAATCCCCTCAAAAATATGGTTTCTGTTTGTTTGTTTGTTTATTTGTTTTGTTTTGTTACAAACAGGGTATCTAGGTAATGACCATTACTGGCAAAGAAAATATACCAAAAAATTGCTATGGCTATCATTCACCTTGTACATATGTTGGTATCGTTCATCTTGTGCATATGTTGGCTTTGTTTTTCCATTAGATTGATTTTTGTAAGAAAATCTAAAACTAGTGTTATATTAAAATATTTTTCACATTGCAAACAATAAATTAAGCAGGAGCATATGAAGAAAAACCTCATATTTATTACATTATTTTGGCTTATTCCTTTCCCACTAGACTGGAGAAGAGAATGGCAACCCACTCCAATATTCTTGCCTGGAGAATCCCATAGACAGAGGAGCCTGGTGGGCTACAGTCTATGGGGTCACAAAGAGTCAGACACAACTGAGTGACTAACACTTACCACTAGAATGGACACATGCAAACATAAAATTTCCTAAAACCTTTTAAACCATCAAATCTATTTGAGCCTAGTATTAAAAATAAGTGTGAAGCCATCTATTATAGTTCTTGCCTATTGCATATTTATTGTGTTGACTTGATGTATTGCATTTTAATGGCTACATGTTCATAAATTGATTTTTACCCAGGGCTATTTAAAAACCTCTGTGATGAGCTAACTATAACAAACTTGCCATCTGTGTCTCTTAGGAAGCAAAAGTTTTAAATTTAGTCAACTCTTATTGGCATTTCATTTTTAAGTGCAACTTCTACAAATTCTTTTGTCCAGATACTGAATTCTGGAGGTGTGCTGGCAAGGTAGAATAGACTGAGTTGTTTGCAACAGCTGTGACAAAACCCCAGAAATAGAAAAATTAAAACTACCAAATAGATAAATAGCATTGACTAAGAATTTATTGTGGTGCATCTAAAAACAGCTTGCAAACTGGAAGCTTCCAAATCCAAAAAATGGTATGAAGCTCACAGGCATAACGTTTCAGGAGGACTTATAAAGTGAAATGAGGAAGTAGTCAACCTTTATAATGATCGGTTATTATAACGAGGATTCCTAAATGGCACGGAATTGATTAAAAGTGATTATCTCATACCATGTTTAAGGAAATGATTTACTATTTTTATTTTTAAATAAATCTCAGAGACATTTACAAGAAATAATCTACATTAAATTTTATTTATGTTCATGAAATTAGCTATGGGTTTTGTTTGCTCGGGGAAGTCTCAAGACCAGTCTCTATTTTGTACTTAATTTGAACAATTTTCTACTTTTGGTCATTCTCTCAGCAGGCTGAGGGCATAACCAACAAACATAGTATACTTAAGCTTACTAGTGGTGATAGTGCAATCAGCAGTGTTTTATAATTCATAAAAATTATAACCATCTTAATGAATTCACTCACTCTCCTGTAGTTAATAATCCTCATTTTGTATCATCTTGGGTTAGTAGCTTAATGAGTCAATAAGTTTTCTATTAAAATTTTAGAAATTCTTATATCCAGTTGAGGGTCATGATCTTAAAGTTATCAGAAACCTATAATCTAGAGTAATTGCCATCATCTTTTTCCATGAATTTCTTTGAAACTGAAGCATTTTGTCTACCATTGATTGTAAACACTTTTGTAAAAAGAATTAGGAGTGAAACAATAACTTGTGAGTGATGAAATGCTTAACAGACATAGTTAAAAATCTATGAGAATCCATAAAAAATAATGCACTTAAAAACTAATTGCTATTTTTTGTCATATATATTATAAAATAACAACTGGAGGTGGCTCAGCTGGTAAAGAATTCACCTGTAACACGGGAGACCTGGGTTTGATCCTTGGGTTAGGAAGATCCCCCTAGAGAGGGGAACAGCCACCCACTCCAGTATTCTGGCCTGGAGAATTCCATGGACTGCATAGTCCATGGTGTTGCAAAGAGCTTGACACGACTGAGAGACTTTTACTCAAGATTGATAATATATGTGTAAATTTTTTTTTTTAATTTAACAACTCTCCCCATGAAATTTAATATCAAGATGAAATAAAGATTTCTCTTTTACAAGAAGAGACAGAAATCTTCTAAGAATCCTATGGAAAAATCCAAAGTTAGTTTGAGATCCAAAAAGAGTTCATTCAGAATTTGATTTGGGGAAGTTTGTTAAAAATGTCAAAATATTTAAAATACTTGATCAAACAGGAGTATAAGTCACTGTGAAACAATACTTAATTATCCATTCAACCAGAGAGACAATTAAAATATTTCAAACAGAAAACTATATAGTTTTAAACTTTAGCTTTTTTAATATTAAAAAGACTCATGCTCAACATTGTTATTTACTAGAGAAATGCAAATCAAAACTATGATAAGATATCACCTCACATCTGTCAGAATAGCCGTCATCAAAAAGTCTAAAAATAAAAAACTCTGGAGAGGCTATGGATAAAAGGGAACCTTCTACATTGTTGGTCGGAATGCATGTAGAATTGTAGGGAAATTCCTTAAAAAACTAAAAATAGAGTCACCATATGATCTGGAAATTTCACCCCTATGCATGTATCTGGAAAAGGCAATAACTAACTCAAAAAGATAAATGCACCCCGATATTCCCAACAGCACTATTTACCATAGCCAAGACATGGAAACAATGTAAATGCGCACGGATAGAAGACAGGGTACAGAAGATGCTGCATATGTGCAATAGAATATTATTGCACTTGAAATAGTATGCATTATCTCATATGCATGAAATAATAGGCACAAAGAATGAAAGGAAAAATAAAGAATGAAATAATGCCATTTGCAGCAATACTGATGGACCTACAAATGATCAGAAGTGAAATATCAGACAAAGGCAAATATCAGAAAATATCACTTACATGTGGACTCTAAAAAAATGATATGAATGAACTTATTTAGAAGACAGAAAAAGAATCATAGATGTAGAAAACAAAGTTATGGTTACCAAAGGGGAAACAGTTAGGAGGAAGGATAAACTAGGAGTTTGAGATTAACATATACACACTGCTATATATAAAATAGATAATCAATAAGAACCTACTGTATAGCACAGGAAACTATATTCAACACCTTATAATAACCTATAATAAAAAAAAAAACACGTGTGTGTGTGTGTGTGTATATATATATATATATATATATNGATAAACTAGGAGTTTGAGATTAACATATACACACTGCTATATATAAAATAGATAATCAATAAGAACCTACTGTATAGCACAGGAAACTATATTCAACACCTTATAATAACCTACAATAAAAAAAAAAACACTTGTGTGTGTGTGTGTGTATATATATATATATATATATATATATATATGAATCACTTTGCTGTACTTCTGAAATTAACACATTGTATATCAACTATACTTCAATTAAAGAAAAAAAAACTGGGAAAAAAAAAAAAGGAAAATGCCCAGTTTTCCTAAGTAATCAAAGACCTGACAAAGACAATATTGGGCACAGGAAGTATTTCTTAAGACACAAAGTCTTTGTTTCTTAGGCAGATTACATTAAAGGCAAAGAAAAATGTTTTATAATATTTATTAAAAGCAGACCAGAGCAGTAGTTCAAGAAATTTTTTTGGTTTAGCAGATAAAAGAAATTATTAAATTGTAGAATTGTAGTTCTACATATGGAGAAGGCAATGGCACCTCACTCCAGTACTCCTGCCTGGAAAATCCCATGGATGGAGGAGCCTGGTAGGCTGCAGTACCAGCTGAGCCACAAGGGAAGCCCAAGGATACTGGAGTGGGTAGCCTATCCATTCTCCAGAGGGTCTTCCCTGATCCAAGAACTGAACTAGAATCTCTTGCATGGCAGGTGGATTCTTTACCAACTGAGCTATCAGGGAAGCTTTACACAAGTACACTATTTATTAAAGCCTACAAAAAATCTAATAATAAATCCATTTGATTTTAGCCAGCTCTGAACTACACCATAAAATCTCCACAAAAATTTTGCAACTTTCTATATCCATTTAGGTTTTGTGTTATTCTTTTTTCCTATTCTTGAGCAGCTAGTCATTTTATTTCAGACAATATTACTCTCTTTTCCTTAACAAAAATACACTTTAAATGTCTCATATACTCCTCATATAAAAATGCATCCCATTTTCCTCCATACTTTGTATACAAAGTTGTCTTTATTCTATCATTAATTTTTATAGTTATACCTTTACATACTGATTATAAATTTTAACTATAAATTTTATGTTCCAGTGAAAGCTAGCAAGCAGGCAACTATGAACTCTCTATCATATATTAGTGTCACATTGTAGATTAGTGAATTTATAAATACAAAATTATAAAAGCTTATGCTTTTTTAGAGACATTTTTCATATAAAAGATATATTTCTTTATAAATCCAATACCCTTTGTCTCTGTAAAACTTAAGTCAAAAGTAGATAAGTTTAAAATTATATTTATAAATCAATTTCTTAGTATATTGTCTTATTTGGGAACAGTCTAAATATTCTAATAAATATTCATTATTTTATTTAATTTGGTAGAAATTTTTATCTTATTTACATTTATTTAAATAACTTGTTCTTAATCATCCTTGGATTAGATATCGAATAACTATCATCTTATTTCTCCTTGTTGAAGACTTTGTAAGAGAGATTGTATGAGTTTATTTGACTAGTAAATCCAGGTAGAAAAATCTGTATGTTTGTATTAAATATTGACAGCTCTAAAGGTATGCCTGCTTTTATTAAATCAACAAACTTAAAACAGTTCTTATTTATCAAAGATTATCTCAGATCATGTAAATTCAAGAAACACTTTTGCTAGTTACTTTATTTCTGAGAGTATACCTGACATATAAATACTTATCTTTCCTTGAAATCAATTAAATAGAGTTCTGTGCAAATTAGTTTTAGCAATACCATCCATAGGTAAAAAAATATCACATACTTAGAGCATACACACATAGACATGCAAAATATATAGACTTATATAGATATTTTATAGCTTTTGCTTTTAAAAAAAATTTAGCTATATCTCAGTTACCAAGTTCAAAAGAATAGTTGGATCCAAACTGCAGATAGATTAAGATTACCTGCTCAGGTGGACAAATTTTTTTGTCTTTTGTTTTTCAGTAAAGATTTTTAATTTGTGCACTGTAAAGATTCTTTAGAAGAAGCTATTTGTAGAGTCATTTTTGTGTTGTAGAAACTTCTTCATACCATTGAAAGAATGCATTGTGTTGTCTCTGAAAGGTCTGAGATCTCTCTTTTAAGGATGATCCTTAAAATGGATTTACCTAAAACAAGGCTTCCCTAGAAGACTTATTTATTCAAAAGTGTACCCTATTTTTCAGAAAGGCACAGGATGCTGGCCCATAGTGAATGTACATAAAAGAGGCATGAATCAATAAAAGAAAAGAAGGAGATTTAAACCGGGTGGAACCCATTCTGCTTTCAGATTTTCTAAAACAAATACTCTGACCTGATAATCTGACTTCTGCCAAAAGATAGAGTTGGATTTTCCAGGTCACTCAGAGGTAAAAAATCCACCTGCTAATGCAGGTTTGATCCCTGTATTAGGAAGACCCCTGGAGTAGTAAATGTCAACCTGCTCCAGTATTCTTGACTGGAAAATTCCAAGGACAGAGGAACCTGGTGGGCTATTGTCCATGGAGGTCACAAACAGTCATATATGATTGAGCAACTAAGCGCAGAGATCTTTGACAGGACCTGACATAGAATTCTCCCTTACAGACCAAAAGGCAATATAACAAGAAGCTTAAATATATATATATATATATATATATATGTATGCATAATAAGACTGGCAAGGTTAAAAAGCAAAGAGAGCAGAGGTCAGATCCAAAAGAGACTTAGTCTTAAACACCAGAATCATCCAGGAAGCAGTAAAATCAGTACACTAGGCTGGTTACTCATGGCACTTGAGTTGGGGTCTTCTTTGGGTTCAACTTCTAATGTCATCAGTTCAGTTCAGTTCAGTCACTCAGTCGTGTCCGACTCTTTGCGACCCCATGAACCGCAGCATGCCAGGCCTCCCTGTCCATCACCAACTCCCAGAGTTCACTCAGACTCATGCCCATCGAGTCAGTGATTCCATCCAGCCATCTCATCCTCGGTCGTTCCCTTCTTTTTCNTTTTTGTCCTTTGCTTTTCTCTTCTCTTCTTTTCACAGATAATTGTAAGCCTTCCCCAGACAGCCATTTTGCTTTTTTGCAATTCATTTCCATGAGGATGGTCTTGATCCTTGTCTCTTGTACAACGTCATGAACCTCATTCCATAGTTCATCAGGCACTCTTTCTATCAGATCTAGTCCCTTAAATCTATTTTTCTCTTCCACTGTATAATCATAAGGGATTTGATTTACATCATACCTGAATGGTCTAGTGGTTTTCCCTACTTTCTTCAATTTAAGTCTGAATTTGGCAATAAGGAGCTCATGATCTGAGCCACAGTCAGCTCCTGGTCTTGTTTTTGTTGACTGTATAGAGCTTCTCCATCTTTGGCTGCAAAGAATATAATCAATCTGATTTTGATGTTGACCATCTGGTAATGTCCATGTATAGAGTCTTCTCTTATGTTGTCAGAAGTGCATGTTTTCTATGATCTGTGCGTTCTCTTGACAAAAGTCTATTAGCCTTTGTCCTGCTTCATTCATTTTCTAATAATGGCTAAATGTGTTTGATGTTCAAAGTGAAAAAAAGTTCATCCTCATCCTTCTCTCTCTCCCTTGTTTCCCTCTTTTCTTTCTTTTCCTTTGCTTCTTTTTCTTCCTTTCTTTGCCAGGGTGCTGCTGAAGAGTAGCAAACTGACTCCAATAATGAGACTGACTCCAAAACCAGAGTTCAAATCTCTAATTTGCAATTTTGGACTCACTTATTAGCTCTCTCTTTCTCATCGTGAAAATAAAGATAGTTACAATACTAATCTAAGTGAAATGAGTTGTTAAATGAAAATATCTTAGAATGAAGCATGTCCCAAAGTAGGTATTCGACAGATACTGGCCATTGTGATTTTTAGCAAAATTTTTAAAATGAGAAACATAATTAAGTTTCAAAAGAAAGAAATAAATGTATCTTTGAAAGTCCCCAATCTACACAATGTTTGTTTTGAATACACTGTTCCTTTCAACTCCCACCACATCTTTCAATTGGGTGTTCTTGGCTTCCCACCTTATTTTCCAATAGGGAAAATGTAGGCCTGGGAGCCAAATCAGGCCACTCTTTCCTTGTTATGGGCCAGTGGCATAGGCCTGGCTATAGACAACATGTAAAGGAAGGTTCAGTAGATACTTGGATCTCACAGTGTCTCTACCTGTTCAATCTGGTGGCTACCTGGTCTTACAACTCTTTTTACCTAATGCTTCAACATTCTGATCTGGTTCATCTCATTTTTTTTTTTCCCTATCCAAAAACTTGCATATATTAATTAATGACACAAAACAGAAGTCTCTGATTGAAAGCCAAATTGATATTGATATTTAATTTTAAGATTTTTAACACTGATGATGTCCTCCGCCAAAATTGTCTCACTTCAGTAAAAAAACATAAGAATGCAGTTCTGTGTTTTAAGACCAAATATGAGTAAAACTGGTAAAAGTGTATTGCTTATGAAGCCTTAGTTCCTTTACAGAGCCTTATCTGTCAAAGTCATCCTCCTACTCACTGATAACTACAAGTGTTAAGGACTGTCCAAATTTCCAAACTTTTCTTCACAAGTCTTCCTTCCACACTATTTAATGATTTCAATGGGAATAAATTGAATAGCAATATCACTAAATTTTTTACAGAACAAAAATAATCATACAGAGCATGACTTTTAAGTCATTACTAATAGAGTCTGTGTGGTAGCATTTTCGCTACCTCCAAGGGTCTTCCTGGTATTTATTATTTTTTATATTTACTTGAGAAAATATAGAGTGATTTGTAAACTTATTTGGTTAAGAATTCAAGTTGATACTTTAAGTTGCTCTTCTAGTTGTTGTTTTTCAGTCCCTATGTCTAGAGGAGTGCAGATAAAAGTTACTTAAAATCTGAAACTGACCATAAACTATTTAAAATAAGAACTAAAATAGAACCATGATTTTCAGACAAAATCTAAGACCAGTGAATGATTACTTTTAGCCAGAATTATGAAAATATAATTTACAAATGGTCAAATTTACCCTTTTTGGTATACAGTTCTAGAGTTTTGGTAAATACTTATTTGTGTAACTGAATTACAAATAGGATTACAGAGTATTTCCATAAACTCTAAGACTATTTTAAGTACATAGAGCCATGCAACTAAAAAGAATTAGAGTTACTGCTCATAAATCTGTTTCACTGGAATATTACCACTGGTATTCTATTAGGACTATAATATAATATTTAAAAGAACTTGTTACCCTAAGTATCATCTTGTTTATAAGGTTGCTATTACTCTTCACTCTTCATTTTCTCTGACCCTTATCAGTATTTTGTTACATTTATCATGTTATATAAATATTAATTTAAATACAATACTATTCAAACTATAATAAAAATGAATAACAATTCTTCATATGTCTATCATACAAGAATAGCAAATGCTATAATTATAGTTATAGTGTTTTCAATTAAAAATGTTGGCAAGTTATTTGAGCAATAAAGCTAACAATATAATATTAAAGAAAGAAAAAAAACAGAAGTTTTAACTGAAGAATCAATACTTTCCCACATTTCTAAACTGATGGATTCCCATGTTGAAACTATTTTGTTGTTGTTTTCTACATGACTGACATCATGACTCATGCAAAATTGACTGAGACTGAAGTTATTTAAGCCTTAATTAAAAAATGGTAAGGACTAAATTATTATCAATCAAAATTAAACAATTAATAGAGGAGACAGCAAAATGAGAACAAAGGTACAAGAAATGGGCTTAAAGAAAATAAAAATTGCTAAGAAGTGAGCATCTCAAGATTGAGAGCCTCAGCTCTAGAGATCTCATTTCAGAGAGCATAATGGCATCTATTATGTGGGGTTTCCTTGGTAGCTCAGACAGTAAAGAATCTGCCTGCAATGCAGGAGACCCGGGTTGGATCTCTGCATCAGGAAGATCTCCTGGAGAAGGAAATGGCTACTCATTCTGGTATTCTTGCCTGGAGAATCCCATGCAGAGGAACCTGGCAGGCTATAGTCAATGGGATGCAGAGTCAGACACGATTGAGCAACTAACACACACACAAAGACATGTATCTTAAAAGATCTGAACATTCAAGCTTGTGGAGGTGAAGATATACATATATATATCTGAAGTCCTTTTCAAATATATATGGACTTCCCTGGCAGCTCAGATGGTAAAGAAACTGCCTGCAATGCAGGAGACCCAGGTTCGATCTCTGGGTTAGGAAGATTCCCTGGAGATGGGAATGGCATCCCACTCTGGTATTCTTGCTTGGAAAATTCCATGGATAGAGGAGTCTGGGGGCTACAATCCATTGGTTCTCAAAGAGTGGGGCTTGACTGCGTGACTAACACTTTCACTTTCACTTTTTCCCCAAGTATATGGTTCAGAATATATGCTTTATATCTCTCAATAAAGCACAATGAAAAGAAAATCTAAATGAAAAATGCCTATTTTATTCTTGGAATTTTTTTTTTTTTTTTTGTCTAATATTAGACCTGTGAAAGCAAGAGTGTTAGTTACTTAATTGTGTCTGACTCTTTGCAACTCCATGGACTGTAGCCTACTAGGCCGCTCTGTCCATGGATTTCTTTAGGTAAGAATACTGGAGAGGGTTGCCATTTCCTTCTCCAGAGGATCTTTCTGATCCAGGGATGGAACTTGCGTCTACTGAATTGCAGGCAGATTCTTTACCCTCTGATCCACCCAAGGAAGACTTGTAGCATATAATTTCAACTGTTTAATAAGACATAATTGAAACATAATAATGTGAACATGTCCAACTTGTAAGTTTTAAAATATGGAAAACACAGATGAAACAATTATACTCTAAAAATGGTGAACAGTTTTCTTCCTATCTCATTCTAGTTCCATTTTCTCACCTTGCTCTGTACCCATCTACTGCTACGTAATGACTGATCTGCTTTTTTGCCAATATAGGTTAGATTGCTGGAATATTATATAAATGAAGTCAGAGAACATGTCTGGCTACTTTTTCCCTAGCTTCTTTTATTCACTATAATTCTTTCCATGTCCATCTTTGTTGTAGCTTGTTTCAATATTTCATTTACTTCTTTTCCTGAGTAGTATTCCAAATTATGGATGTGCTACAACTTCAAATGTTAAAAGACATTTAAATTATTTTCAAAGCAATTATGAATAAAGCTGTCATGAACAAACATCTGTAAACATATTTTTTGTAAAAATATTTTATTTTTAAAATTAATATATAAATGTGCAATGGCTAGATCATACAAAGTATATATGTTCAAATTTTAAGAAATGGCTTTCCAAAGTGGCTGTTCCATTTTACATTCCCTCTGTCAGTGTGGTTGTCATCTGTTTTGTCCTAATAACTAACAATGTTGATCATATCTTCACTGGTAATACATCTGCTCAAATTTTTTGCTCATTATTTAATTAGGTTTTTGCATCCTACTATTGAGTTTTGAGAGTTTCATGTATACTCTAGATATTATTCCCTTACCAAACACATACACTGAAAATAATTTATTTCATTCCATAGCTTGCCTTTTATTCTCTTAACTCTAAGAAAATAAGGTTTTAATTTTGTAGAAGAAAATTTTTTCCATTAATTCCTTTATTAATCATATGTATAATAATATACTTTGTGACTTTCCTGGTGGCTCAGAGGGTAAGGCATCTGCCTGCAATATGNTACCAAACACATACACTGAAAATAATTTATTTCATTCCATAGCTTGCCTTTTATTCTCTTAACTCTAAGAAAATAAGGTTTTAATTTTGTAGAAGAAAATTTTTTCCATTAATTCCTTTATTAATCATATGTATAATAATATACTTTGTGACTTTCCTGGTGGCTCAGAGGGTAAGGCATCTGCCTGCAATATGGGAGACCTGGGTTTGATCCCTGGGTTGGGAAGATCCCCTGAAGAAGGAAATGGCAACCCACTCCAGTACAGTTGCCTGGAAAAGACTGAGCCTGGTAGGCTACAGTCCATGGGGTAAAGAGTCCATGGTCACAGAGTCAGACACAGCTGAGCAACTGAATTACTTCACTTTCACTTTCATAGCATACTTCAAAAACATTTTCAAATTTTAGTATAACAGAGGTCATTTTTTAAAATGTTTTCTTCTTGATGGAATGTAATTTTAGATTTTAAATTTAAGTCCATGTTCCATTTTGAGTTAAATTTGATCACTAGTGTGAAGTACTCTTATTTTAATAGATATTCAATTGATATGACATCATTTGTTGAAAGCAGAATCTTATCTCCACTTAATTGCTTTTATATCTGTGTTATAAATCACTTGTCCATATACATAGATACGTCATTCTATTTCAGGAATCCCCTTTCTGTTTCATTGATCTATATGTCTATTTTTATGTAAATATCACAGTAATTTAAGACTTTTTTTTCTCTACTGTTGGTATTCACGGCTACAGATAGGACCGTATAGAATGATTTAGCAGCATTCCCTGTATTTTTGGCATGTTGTATATTTTCATATAATGTAGTTCAAGGTACTTGTAGTTCTACTTTTAAATTTGTCTTTGAACCATGAGGTACTTAAAAGTTTGTTACTTAGCTTCCAAATATATGGAGAGTTTCAAAATATCTATTAATGATTTCTAATTATTTTACAATACTTGAATCCTTTTAATTTATGTAGATTTGTTTTATATTCAAGAAGTTCCATATTAATGAATGCTCTGAATGCACTTGAAAGAATGTGAAGGTGATCTGTTTTGGGGTAGAGTGTTCTGTAAATATCAATTAGACATTGTTTGGTAGATGATTAAATCTTCTGCATCTTTACTGATTTTCTATCTGTATAGTCTATCAATTATTTACAGAAGATTTTTGAAATCTCTAATTATAACTTATGATTTGCTTGTTTTTCCATTCAGTTTTAACATTTTTTGCTTCATATATGTTAAATCACTGTTACTAGGGACATAAACAATAGAATCTTTATGCCTTTTGTTAAATGGGCCCCTTTATGATCATTAAAGGACATGTTTTCTCCCTGGCAATATTCTTTGCTCTAAAATAAAATTTCTGAAATTAATATACCCATTCAAACTTACTTTTGAATATGGTATGTATTTTCATATCTTTATATCATTTATAATTTAATTTTTAGCTATGAGATAATTATAGATTTACATACAATTATAAAAAATAATACAGAAAATTTTCATATACCTATTACACAGTTACTCCTAATGGCTACTGTGCAAACATTTTTGTGCAATGTCATCACCATTATAGGACACCGATACAGTCAAGATACAGAATATTTCCTTCTAAATAAGGATCCCTCATGTGGTCCTTTTAGGCACTCCCATTTCTTCTTTCCCACAGTCCTATAAACTTTCAGTTCTCTGTTGCTATAAATTTCCCATTTCATGATTCTGTGTAAATGGAATCATGTTGTACTAATCCTTGAAATTGCTCCTTATAACTAACTAGGCATATTCCTGGTAATTTATAAAGGTTGTTGTATGTATCAAAAAAATTTTTAAACTGCTAAACAGTATTTCATGGGTTTGGTGTATTACAGTATTTTTGTTGGTTTTGTTTTGTTTTTTTTCACCACTCTCTCACAAGTTGAAAGATATATTTGTTGCTTCTACTTTTGACTATTACAAATAAAGTAGTTCCCAAAGAAAGGCAATGACAAAGAATGTTCAAACTACCTCACAACTGTACTCATCTCACACACTAGTAAAGTAATGCTCAAAATTCTCCAAGCCAGGCTTCAGCAATACGTGAACCATGAACTTCTGGATGTTCAAGCTGGTTTTAGAAAAGGCAGAGAAACCAGAGATCAAATTGCCAACATCCGCTGGATCATCGAAAAAGCAAGAGAATTCCAGGAAAACATCTATTGCTTTATTGACTATGCTAAAGCTTTTGATTGTCTGGATCACTATAAACTGTGGAAAACTCTGAAAGAGATGGGAATACCAGACCACCTGACCTGCCTCTTGAGAAACCTGTATGCAGGTAAGAAAACAACAGTTAGAACTGGACATGGAACAACACACTCCAAATAGGAAAAGGAGTACGTCAAGGCTGTATATTGTCATCCTGCTTATTTAACTTATATGCAGAGTATACCATGAGAAACGCTGGGCTGGAAGAAGCACAAGCTGGAATCAAGATTGCTGGGAGAAATATCAATAACCTCACATATACAGATGACAATACCCTTATGGCAGAAAGTGAAGACAAAATAAAGTCTCTTGATGAAAGTAAAAGAGGAGGGTGAAAACGTTGGCTTAAAGCTCAACATTCAGAAAACGAAGATCATGGCATCTGATCCCATCACTTCATGGGAAATAGATGAGGAAACTGTGGAAACAGTGTGAGACTTTATCTTTTTGAGCTCCAAAATCACTCCAGATGGTGATTGCAGCCATGAAATTAGAAGACGTTTACTCCTTGGAAGGAGGGTTATGACTAACCTAGATAGCATATTCAAAAGCAGAGACATTACTTTGCTGACTAAGGTCCGCCTAGTCAAGACTATGGTTTCACCAGTAGTCATGTATGGATGTGAGATTTGGACTGTGAAGAAAGCTGAGCACCAAAGAATTGATGCTTTAGAAATGTGGTGTTGGAGAAGATTCTTGAGAGTCCCTTGGAATGCAAGGAGATCCAACCAGTCCATTCTGAAGGAGATCAGCCTTGGGTGTTCTTTGGAAGGAATGATTCTAAGTCTGAAACTCCAGTACTTTGGCCACCTCACGCAAAGAGTTGACCCACTGGAAAGGACTCTGATGCTGGGAGGGATTGGGGGCAGGAGGAGAAGAAGACGACAGTGGATGAGATGGCTGGATGGCATTACTGACTCGATGGACGTGAGTTTGAGTGAACTCCGGAAGTTGGCGATGGACAGGGAGGCCTGGCGTGCTGCGATTCATGGGGACGCAAAGAGTCGGACACAACTGAGTGACTGAACTGAACTGAACTGAAACATTATTGTTCAGAGTTCATTTCTCTAGGATAAATCCTCAGGGTGATGATTACTATGTTGAATATTAATTAAAAACTTCAGTTTAGCTCAGTGGCTCAATCATGTCTGACTCTTTGCAACCCCATGGACTGCAGCAAGCCAGGCCTCCCTGTCCATCACCAACTCCTGGAATTTACTCAAAATCATGTCCATTGAGTTGGTGATGCCATCCAACCATCTCATCCTCTGTCATCCCCTTCTCAGCTGACCTTAAATCTTTCCCAGCATCAGGATCTTTTTCAAAGATGTCAGTTCTTCACATCAGGTAGCCAAAGTATTGGAGCTTCAGCTTCAGCAAACCATCCAATGAATATTCAGGACTGATCTGCTTTAAGATTGACTGGTTTGATCTCCTTGCAGTCCAAGGATTCTGAAGAGTCTTCTCTAACACCACATTTCAAAAGCATCAATTCTTCAGGCTCAACTTTCTTTACTCTCCATCACTGAACATTTAGTATCTTAGTTTAGTTCAGTTCAGTCGCTCAGTCGTGTCCGACTCTTTGCGACCCCATGAATCGCAGCATGCCAAGCCTCCCTGTCCGTCACCAACTCCTGGAGTTCAGTCAGATTCACGTCCACTGAGTCAGTGATGCCATCCAGCCATCTCATCCTCTGTCATCCCCTTCTCCTCCTGCNGCATGAAAGTGAAAAGGGAAAGTGAAATCGCTCAGTCGTGCCCGACTCTTAGCGACCCCAGGGACTGCAGCCCACCAGGCTCCTCCGTCCATGGGATTTTCCAGGCAAGAGTACTGGAGTGGGTTGCCATTGCCTTCTCCGACACTGAAGCATAGAAAACTCAAAAAATAGAGGTAAACCAAAACACAGATAGATCTAGTTCTGTTGTCCAGTACCTTGTAGTCCCAGGCAAATACCTCAACATTGCTGAATTTTGCATTGCTTAATTATAAAATTGGGAAAAGACTTAAACTTGTCGATGTTTCCAACCACACACCACCAGAAGCAGTCCCCTTCGAAACGGAACGAGTTGGGTTGATTACTCGCTTCAGCAAGGAACAATGAATAATATGACATCTCATTAAGAGGATGTTTGAAGGACTTAGAGGATGTTGGCTTCAGTTAGGTTATTTAGGGGAAAGTTTCAGGAAACTGGCTTTGCTCCGGATAGATGCTGTCAGGAAGTGGGGCAGTTCTATGATCCGGTGTCTTAATCTTACTCTGAAATGAAATTTCACCTGAGAACTGAGGAGTTACAGACCACAGACATTACTGTGAGACTGCTCACAGAGGGTGAAGAAAAGTTAGAGTGAAGGACAACACTCAGCTTTCTGGGGGAAGGTAGGGGAAGCAAGTCTTTAGGGGGAAGGACAATGAATTCAGCTGAGTCAATGTTGAGTCCATGTTGCTTGTAGAACACTTAGGCAAAGATGTGGACGGAGGGAGCGGGAGACATGCTCAGTCGTGTCCCCCAGGGACCCAATGGACTGTAGCCTGCCAGGCTTCTCTGTCCATGGAATTTTCCAGGCAAGAATATTGGAGTGGGGTTGCTATTTTCTTTTCCGGGGGATCTTCCCAACCCAGGGATTGAACCTGAGTCTCTTGTATCTCCTGCATTACAGGCGAATTCTTTACTATTGAGTCACCTGGGAAGCCCATAAGTAGACATTAACTTCATTCATGCACTTGTTCATGAAATGTTTACTAGGGATAAAACATGTGTTGATTGAAACTTTTGCTCAGACTCAAGGGCTTCAAGCTCTGACTCTTCCAATTTACAAGCTGTGTGGCTTATTCAGTTTGCTAGTGATTTACATTGGTCAGCATATATAGACCCTGAACTATGTCCACGCAGAGACAGTTATCCTTCCTTTTACACTAGAGGAAACTGAGTCTCAGAGGAGACGGGGATTGGTAACTTCAAAGAGCAGAGTGAATCCCTGTCCTGGTGTGCTGGTAAAAGTCACTGAGTCAATAAGAACCCCTCAGTAACTCTGAGAGAGGTAGAATTAATAATATAAGATATCAATTACCACTTACTGACAAGCTACTATGTGCCAAGCAACCCCTGCATATACGTCTCCATCTCTAAACATCACAATAATCTCAATAGGTTCTTCTTCTGTCTTTTTTTTTTAATTCAGTATACATATTTATAATGATGAATCAAGAACAAGACCACAGAGAAATGCAAATATAAGAAACTAACTAGGTTCTAGCATTAACTAAATAACTTACTCCCATACCACTGCCTGGCAGAGCACCTGTTTTTAAACCTCATGTTTCAGCAAATTATATGTCAGAGATCTTCAGGGTAGCCTCCCAAAAGTTAACACTGTGAATGTTCAGTCTATAAATTCTAAAGGCTACTGTAGTTTTATATTTCTCATTTTATGTAACATACATCATAGTGTGTCCAAAGTTGTAACCCTGGTGAGCTGATTCGAAAAACACTGGAAAATAACTGCTCTTCTTTGAAGAATTTTGGAAACTTAATATCTCCTTCCAATAAAGGAAACTGCTTTCTGATATCTGCAACATCCTTTCTAGGGTCTTCTCCAAGTGATCGGAGGTAGTACTTCTCATCCTCTGAAATAAAGAATTCCGTATGCTTTTCTTCAGCTGCCCTTTGTACCAACTTGTCAAAAGGTAAAGTTCTCTTTCCTCCCTCCAATTTGGCTGAGGTAATCCACTGTGCACTTGCTTGTACAAGCTCCCAAATCATTTCCTTCCAACACTAGAGGTTTTCTCTGCGTATACAGGTGCTCTATGAACTGCTCCTGCGAAACGCCCTCGAATTGGGGTACTAGGAAGTGGTGCCCAGCCATGGTTGTTCACACCAGTCCTCTTCCAAGTCCTGGGACCCTCTGCACTAACCTCTTCTGTCTTAAAGTCCTGCAAGCCAGGACTTCTTTGATGGTCCAGTGATTAAGACACCATGCTTCCAAAGCAGGGGTCCCAGGTTCAATTCCTGGCCTGGGACTGAAGTCCCACATGTCACATGGTTGGGCCAAACAAGAAATTTTTAATTTTTAAAATAATTTTATGGATTTCGTTTTGGTCATGCTAGGTCTTCCTTGCTGCATGGGCTTTTCTTTAGTTGCAGAGAATGAGGGCTGTTACCCAATTGCAGTGCTTGGGCTTCTCATTGCGATAGCTTCTCTTCTTGCAGAGCACAGGCTCTGGGGTGCACTGGCTTCAGTCGTTGGGACACATGGACTCAGTAGTTGCGACTCCTGGACTTAGTTGCTCCACAGTATGTGGGATCTTCCTGGATCAGGGATCAAACCATGTCTCCTGCATTGGCAGGTGGATTCTTTACCACTGAACCACCAAGGAAGTCCCCTCAAAATATTTTTTTCTAATTTTTTGAAATAAAATCATACAAATAGAAGCTCAGAGTTTTCATCTCTTCCCCAAGTTCACGTAATGGATACGGGCAAGGGCTAGGATTCAGATGCAAAACTTTGTGACCCCATGAACTGTAGCAGAGGACTAGGTTCCTCTGTCCATGGAATTCTCCAGGCAAGAACACTGGAATGAATAACCATTCCCTTCTCCAGGGGTTCTTCCTGACTCAGGGATCAAACCTGAGTCTCCTGCATTGCAGGCAGATCTTTACCATCTGAGCCACCAGGGAAGCCCCTCTGTCTCCCATGATTTTCCTTAAAAGAGGTTTATAAGCTGTGCCTTGAAAAGTCCCCAGAGACTCACCAGAGGGGACTCATAATTCTTCAAATAAGGAAGCTCTGCTTCTCATCAGGGTTTTTTTCACACTGAGACCAACTGGAATCAAATTTTGGCAAAGACTTGTGTTCATATTTTTGCCAAGAGGGCCTTAACTGTGAGTTGGAGGAGGATGAGGGCAGGGAAAAAGCCATTGGACTTAGAAACGAGAAAGTTGGTGACAGCCGTGGTAAAGGCATCAGCTCTCACTGGCAGGAAGCAGAGAAGAAAGCTTGAGAACAGTGTAGGGCTATAGTGGGCATCCACTCCTCCTTCCTGATTGTCCCCTTAAGTGAGATCCTTTTGGAAGCTTGTGTTGGCACCCGTAGCACCTATTGATTTAGTTTAGCTCAGACTGAAAGGAGTGCGAAAACACTCCAGCTTGGAAAGGATGGTAAGCAAAGAACTAACGCCTTCCCCAGTCACCACTCAATAACCTCCATTTTTAGGTCTTTAGTCATTCTCTGATCAAGGTCAAGTTCCAGGGAGTGCATCTGGTTAGATACTCTTGGTCTGAGGATACGGCAGGCACTTCTATTGACCGGCACCTCAATTCCACCTGTCCTGGCTGGAGGAAGAGTCACTCCTCAAGCAAAATCAGGCTACTGTTATCCAGAAAAAGGGACAGATCGATGCTAGATGACAAAACAAGTTAGCCCATATACTCAGAGAAGTTTCCATGGAGAGAAGGTAGTTTGAATGGGTTCAACAGATCAGCAGGAGGAAACTCCATTGTGTGGTAAAAGGCACACTGTTTGCTCCTGGGAATTTCTCAGATCTTCCATGTTCACTTGTTTCTAGTCACCTTCGATGGACATGTCTACAGCTGACTCATGGCACCTCCAATCATAACATTTCCTTCTTTCCTTTCTATTTTCTTGCTTCCTTTTCTTGATAAATGTGACTTTACATTCATGAAGTAAAGATTCAAAATCTTTGATGCATCATCTATGTTAATTTCAGATAGATTTGCCAAGGAGTTGTTTGTGTTTGTGTATTAGTAACATTGAAGTAACTAGGGACACGTGACCAACAGTTTGGGGCAAATGTCTTCCTTCTAACTTTCAGCTGTTTTTCCTCCGGCAAGTCACTTTCCCTTAGCCAAAATTCAGTTTCCTCATCTGTAAAAAAAGGAGTAATGAAACTTAACTCATAAGATTGTAAAATAAGAACAATACCTTTTCCTGAATACCTACTGTGACCGCAGATGGTCACAATTTTAAATGCCCTGCAAGTCAAGTGAGTAACGCGGATGAAAGCATCTGGAGATGGACTGGTACAGGGGAACCATAAAGAATGGCGGGGATTATGGAAACTGGAGAGAATGGTTCCCTCCTGAGAAGAGACTGCTCTTCTTAGCTTGGTTCTTGGTTTTCAACGTGTGGTCCCTTGACAGCACCCTCAGTGCCTGAGGAACCTTGTTGGTGCAGCTACTCAGGTCCCACTCCGCGCTCCTGAATCAACATTCTGGGATGAAGATCTTAAATCTGTGTTTGATAACGGCTAAGGGATTCTGATGCTCACTCAAGTGTGAGACCCACTGCCCGTGCAAGATTGTGTTGCAATATTGTTTATTTTGTGCAGCAATGCTAGAAATTTCCTTTTTATGAAATCCTCCACCTTTAAATGCTGGCAAATGATTCAAAATTATAAAATTTACTCAGTGAGCTAACAGTATTCTAACCAGATTTGCAACTTCCAGTTTATCCTTTTCCTTTTAATCCTTACAATAATCCTAAAACTCCAGTACTCATGCCACTACTTCATGGAGACAGACTACATACAGCCAAAATGAGGCCGTTATGTCTCATGGCCAGAAAGTGGTCTCCCATGACTTAGATATGAATGTCCCTCTCAGAGGGCTCAGCATCACAAAAATTTAAATCTCTTCTGCCTGCCACAAGTACATCCCATCCATTTCAGGATGTAGCCTTAGATAGCATGGTATCCATGCTTCTCATTTTTCAGATTGAAAAACTAAGGAATAGGAGCAGAGTTATGATCTGAGTCCCACAGTGTTCAGATAACATGCCTTTATCCAGAATACACATCACTATGTGATATTGCTGCCTTGTAATTTCTCTGAAGATGCCCACAGGGGCCGGGAAGGCTTGTAATCAGAGACCTCAGTCACTGATGAGCAGAGAGGGAGTGGGGAGAGGGAGGAAACACAGGCCCCACAGGGGGCTTCTGGATGTGGGAGCCTCTAACCTGGACCAGAGTGAAGAGGACCAGGAGAGAAGGACATTGGGAGAGAAAGATAGACAGACAAGAGGGGGACAAGGAAGAAAAGAGGAGTCTCAGCTGTTAGGAAGAGTCTCTGCTGCTCCTTGGTCTCAGGTGGACAGACTGAGGCAGGAAGAGGGGGGGGCAGAGGGCTCCTGAACGAGAATCCTAGTTGTTCAATTTGCTGGTTGTGGGGTCTGAGCAAGTCACTTTACTTCTCTGAGCCTGTACTTTCTTCTTGACACAATGGGATGAGAACCCAGATGCTGCAGGATGGACATGAGGCTAAATAAAGTGCCACATGCGGGATGTCTCAGGAGAGAGCAGACCCTCCTCTCACCGTGGCTTGCTGGTGAGTCCCGGGCTCCCGAAGCCCTTCTGTCCTCGGGCAGCTCGGTACTGAGAGCTCCTGCCCTGCTCCAGGGAAAGGGTGTCTCTGTGCAGGAAGGCAGCCCCCCCGTGTCCTCTCAGCTCATCACCCAGCTCTGAGCCTGCTTGACGTTCAGCTGGACTTGCTCCTGGGGCCTCTGGGCACTGAGCCCAGCTCCCTCCTCCTTGAGCCTGGAGTGGAGCACAATATGTGTGTGTGTGTGTGTGTGTGTGTGTGTGTGTGTACAAATGGAAAATGCTTGTCTTTGTGTGGATAGGTTGGCACAGGGGTCTTGTGCTACATGACTGTAACTGGAAGTGAATATACAGGTGTGAGTGAAAGGACTGTGGGTGTGTAACCCCTTCATGTGTGCACTGAAGTTCACAGCTAACCATGCAGCAGGGTGCATGTGCACAGACTCGGAAGCCAAATTCCTCGGTTAAATCTTCTGTCTCCACTCCATGAGTTTAGAAAAATTATTTTGTTTCTACCTCAGTTTCCTCCTCTGTAACACAAGGAAATATCAGCAGTTCCTCACCCACTCTTCTAGGATTTTTGAGGATTCAGTGAGTTAAGATACATGCTTAGAATAATGCATAACACACACACAAAAGCTGTTTTATCTGCTATATTACTCATGATTACAATATTCTTGTCTGCAGCATCCCATGGTCAGAGGAGCCTGGCAGGCTACAGTCCATGGGGTCACAAGAGTCGGACAGGACTTAGCAACAAAACCACCACCATTATTACTACCCCAAAGGACTTTGACTTATCGGGGAGAAGGAATATACGCCTGTTGACTTCACTGCTTCCACAGCAACCTCATGATCATGAGGGTTGGGGGCACATCATGAGGACTCTTGTAGGTATATAATAATCAGAACTTGACTTTGAGAGAGCTGGGAAGTCACTGAGAGATTGGTCGTGGGAGCAAATGGGATAGGACTCAGGTGGTAGCTGGATTCTGCGGCTGCAGTGTGGGGAGTGGCCTCTAGGGGGCGAAGGGCAGAGACAGGGGCCTGGTGACAAGTTGCTGCAGGGGTCCAAGATGAGCATTGCTGTTCCCTGGGTGGATCCCAGGTCTCTTGAATAACATGAATGTCTTGCTCTGTTGGGGTTCCTATGGTGGCTTCATTACCAAGTCATGATTCATTAAATCATTGGCCACTGGCAGTTGTTCAACCAACAGCTCCACTTTCCTCCCTGAGGTTGAGGGGGAGGGAAGGTGGATAGACAGCCATGGGAGAGGATAAGAATGAAAGTTCCAGTCCTCCTGTCAGACCGTGGTTTCCCCCGGCTACCAGAGCCCATTCTGGAGTTACTAAGGTCCTTCCAAAACCACCTACTTCACACACCAGAAGAAGACAGGAAGAGACATGATGTTCAACTGCCCACTCTTCTGGAGAGTCCCCTTCNAATGAAAGTTCCAGTCCTCCTGTCAGACCGTGGTTTCCCCCGGCTACCAGAGCCCATTCTGGAGTTACTAAGGTCCTTCCAAAACCGCCTACTTCACACACCAGAAGAAGACAGGAAGGGACATGATGTCCAACTGCCCACTCTTCTGCAGAGTTCCCTTCCCTGGGGTCACGTCTGGGGAGGGGGCTTCTTCTGTTACAGAAAGGCCACCACCCTTTGAGGGAACGCTGGCCATGTGCCAGGTTCTGTGTTAGCATTTTGCCCGCATGGTTTTATTTAATCAGCCTGCGAATCCTGTGAGGGAGGAAATGGGAGCCTGGCAACGTTACTTAGCTGGAGGACTAGTTTCCTGGGCCTAGGCTGGGAGCCGAGGTGGAAACACTGGTTGTCACCTGAAGTGGTCAAGGCCAGCCTCCCAGAAGAGGCGATGTCTGAACTGAGTTTGGAAGCATGAGTTGCATTCCATCAGTAGAGAGAAGGGGGTGAACAGGAGCTTTGGGGCACAGAGGCCCTACCTCCATCCATTTCCCAGGTTGGAGTCTATATTTGTTTCCAAGTAGCCTTTGACCATCATGAGGAGACCTCAACTTGTTCCTCAAAGTCCACCCAACCCTGAATACAATGAACCTGGAAGTCCCCTCTGGACAGAGTAAGGAAAGTTTTCACTATAAAAAACAGCCCCTTTTTTTAAAACAGCCAGATGTAATTCAGTCGCAAGCTTCTGAGTGCTCTGTCGAAGAGTTCTAACAATACAAGGAACAATAATTATGAGAAGCAGAACTAGAGAGGCCACAGCAGCATAGCTAAGAATAGTAGACAGAATGTTTTTTCCTGAAATAAAGTTCAAAAACATATGAAAAAAGACATTTGCTGCTCCCGCGGCAGTAAAGTCCAACCAATGTTCCATGGTCTTTATCTGATTGTGAAGTTTTCCTAAGTCTAAACTAATGCTGGAACTATTTCATACCCCCAAAATGTGGTTTTTAATTCTCTCCCAGTTATAATCTGTCTTGTTTACTTTCAGGAGTGTTACACAAATCCTGCTACAGGACAGTGCCAATTTCCATTTTAATGCCTGTAATTCAGTCCCAATATGTATTACTGCTTCCTGTAGGGCATCTACCTTCATTTCTAGTTTCCTATCTATAACTTCTTGTGTTGCCAACGTTAAAGAAACATTCTTAGACATAGTATTAACATATTGAGCAGTATGCACTTGTTTCCATGATATTGCCGCCACTGTGACAGAAGTAATTGCTGTTTTTAAGCCTGATATTCCCAAGATAAGTAAGTCCACAAACTGTCGCGGTCGCATCAAATCTTGTGACTGTTGCAACACAGCAAGACCATAGTTATCATACCAATAAGTGATTATAGTCACAGGCACCATAAGATAGGGTGGACGTTGCAACATCGCAAAGGAGCAAACGTTATATTGAGGGGTCAAACAAGATGAGACCATACATTGCTCACAAGATACTATATTAGATCCACCTGAATAATTCATTTGTATATTAAGTCTTCCGGAGTCATTAGTGAAGAGAAAAACATAGGGAGAGGGTAGGCAAGCTAAAATAGAGTAATTAGAATCATTTTCTGGTCGGGATAGGGTAATAGGGGCAGTAGCAGCAAGGGCTCTCCAAATCTCTGGTTGCCAAAAAGTTTTGCCCTTGGCTGTAAAGGACAGCACAGGAGGAACTGTTGCAATCTGCCAACAGATGCGATCTGTTGGCGGCTAAAGGCCGTGGAACAGAATCATGTTTCCAGTTGTCAAATTTAGTGGTATAGCCATGAGCGGACACTGGGTCCTGACCTGGATTTGGGTTGCTCCAGTCCCGGATTGTATAATTTTTTCCTCCCGGTACTCTGTAATCAATTTTCGAATTATAAGTACAAAATTTCCAAATTGGATACTCTAAACAATCATCTATAGTTTTCCATATGACATCTGAGGGAGCAACATCATTGCAATTTGGATATTTCAGTGGAGTGGTGAGGAACAAGGATTTATAGGGGTCAAGGATCCCAGGCATTCGGGCCTGTAATACCCAAACTAGTCGACTTCCTTTTTTATGAAATTTTGATGATGGAGAGTCTGTCAGATAGCCATGGTAGAGGCTCCAATACATCCCTCCTTAGTAGGGGTGATAAGATCTCTAGTGTGACTAGCAGGGAAACTGAAGCATACAGGAAGGTCATCAGTTAGTCCTTTAAAGGTATAAGTAAAATTAACGGGGTATTGGCCCTTTACATAGGAAGTGTAATAAGTTTTTAGCTGTTTCCCTACCTTTTCCCACTGAATATCATAAGGGATTTGATTTAGGTCATACCTGAATGGTCTAGTGGTTTTCCCTGCTTTCTTAAATTTCAGTCTGAATTTGGTAATAAGCAGTTCATGATCTGAGCCACAGTCAGCTCCTGGTCTTTTTCTGTTGTAGTTGAATGTATAGAGCTTCTCCATCTTTGGCTGCAGAGAATATAATCAGTCTGATTTCGGTGTTGACTATCTGGTGGTGTCCATGTGCAGAGTCTTCTCTTCTGTTGTTGGAAGATGGTGTATGCTATGACCAGTGCATTTTCTTGCCAAAATTCTATTAGTCTTTTCCCTGCTTCATTCCGCATGCCAAGGCCAAATTTGCCTGTTACTCCAGGTGTTTCTTGACTTCCTACTTTTGCATTCCAGTCCCCTATAATGAAAAGGACATCTTTTTTGGGTGTTAGTTCTAAAAGATCTTGTAGGTCTTCATAGAACTGTTCAACTTCAGCTTCTTCAGTGTTACTGGTTGGGGCATAGACTTGGATTACTGTGATATTGAATGGTTTGCCTTGGAAACGAACAGAGATCATGCTGTTGTTTTTGAGATTGCATCCAAGTACTGCATTTCAGACTCTTTTCTTGACCATGATGGCTACTCCATTTCTTCTGAGGGATTCCTGCCCACAGTAGTAGATATAATGGTCATCTGAGTTAAATTCACCCATT
>SJYA01001598.1:470444-605942 GCA_006410615.1 Neotragus moschatus
AAATTTAGAATTACTCCAACAAAAATTTCTCATAATTTTAGCTTCCTACTAAAATTTTTAATAAAAGATACTTTATTTACTAGTCTTAAACTCAGAAATATGGTCTCACATCACTAATTTATCAAGATAAGGGGTCTAAATATGAAGTTGTATTATAGACAATTTGAATGGTTCTCCAGAGGCAAATCATGACAAGTGCATGGCAAAAATTTAAACTTTCTCAGAGAGAAATATCTTAGAATGACCTGTTACTATAGAGCTTTTTCATGGTTTGACCTCTCTTTTGATTAATTCTGATTGTATGAATTCAGTATATTGTATGATTCAAGACTTTTTGCTCTCATTTGAGATGTAGCTGTAAAACACTGAGTTATTGTGGTACAGGTGAGAAAGGGTAGGTCTTGAAAATGTACAATATATGGACTTTCTAAAGCAAAAGAAGTGATTCTTGAAATCAAGAATGGAAAATTTTTCTGATGGACATTATTTAAAAGTAATATGGAATAGTTTTGGACATTATTTCTTTTTTAATGAATTTAGTACTTAAAGTTGAATATTAACTCATAATTTGCTAACAAAAAATACCATTCATACTTCTGGCATTGTCAAAGATAATATTATTGATATAAAAGGAAATAATAGACCCTGAAATGAACCAAAAGGGTGTAGTAATATATTTGAGCATTTTCCATTAAAAACACCTGAGGGCATACATGAGTTTATGACACTGCTGCTGCTGCTGCTGCTGCTAAGTCGCTTCAGTCGTGTCCGACTCTGTGCGACCCCAAAGACGGCAGCCCACCAGGCTCCACCATCCCTGGGATTCTCCAGGCAAGAACACTGGAGTGGGTTGCCATTTCCTTCTCCAATGCATGAAAGTGAAAAGTGAAAGTGAAGTCACTGAGTTGTGTCCAACTCTCAACCCCAGCCTACCAGGCTCCTCCATCCATGGGATTTTCCAGGCAAGAGTCCTGGAGTGGGGTGCCATTGCCTTCTCTGATTTATGACACTAGCTCCAATTAATTTTCAGCATCCTAAAAATGTGCCAAATCCTTATAAACCAAAAGATGATACAAGGGAGGCTGGAATCAACTAGGATATTTTGGTTGTAGAGGGCAAATGAAATTAGATATTTTGAGACTGCTGGGTATCAGCATAGGACCTGGAAAAAATGAAATGAACGGTGGCTGAAGAGAGAAAATAGAATTAAAAACGCAAGAAGATACAACAGTGCTGTTGGAAAACTAAAAAAGACACCTGAAGGGAAGGAAATTTTTTTATCTTTCTTCTGAATACTCCATAGCCAAATACAGGACTTATTTAGCACAAAGTTAGTATTCAAAATACATGGATGCATTCAAAATTGGATGTATTAGCTTACAATACATCAAAAAAGATGTAGATGTGACATATTTTTGGTGATTCTGAAATTGATTTTTTAAGGAAACTCCAGAAGTGAATGTATACCAGACAGCAAGCAAAAAGCATGAAGGAAAGGGGGAAACATCAGTTGTGGATTACTGTTTACCAAGCATAAAATTAACAGGATGATTTGCCAATCCTTTCTTTACTAAGTGTTGCATTAAAAATTATGGCAACATAATCAAAGGGAATCAACTGGAGAAGTTAGCTGAATTTCACATCAACTCCTCAGGTTAGTAGTACCATGATGTAAGTTCTATTACAAGGATTTTCTCCTAATATGAAAGTTCATAAGTATTATTATTAGTGTACTTAGAGATGAACAATCTCTGGAACAGACTCACATTAACCAAAATGGTAAAAGATTCATGTATAAAAACATGAATAATAATTCTGAATATCAAATATTCATATTTGTTAGCAGCACAACAATACATAAATGAAGCATAATTTACATTTGAGTATTGCAGAGAGAGCACATGTTTTACTATTTTACTGAGAAGTTTGTTATGAATGGGCAAGGAAATACTCCACACTAAGTTCCTCTTATAATGCTTATTACAAAGAAACATTGAATCATAAGTCTTTATAATCACTTACCCCACCTTTTGACTGATTTCAGAGACAATTTGGATTGAACTTGGAAAAAACGTAATCACCTTACAAAATGTTTGAGCATATAGAGAGTTGTTCAGCATATTCTTCAATGTGTTGCACTTTTGCTCACTGTGACTCAATATTTTAAACTCAGTCATACAGTTACTGCAGTGAACTACTCTAGTGGTAGAAAGAAGACTGTTATCAAAACATGTTCAAACACAGCAAACTAGAATAATCTGAGGCTGGACAGATAATTAGTTGTCAATGCCAAGCATTAGAAATTACCTTGCCTGTTCTTGGTAAATGACATACTGATGACATTGTACTGAAGTATGACAACATACTTGGTAAGTAACAACTATAGGTTATTCTTTCTTTCAGGTTATTTCTTTTGGTACTCTATATTGAACAACTATTTGCCTAAATCAGGAACTATGTTCTATTGATCATGCAGACTCCTCATTACTCTTTGCTTAGCTCATGCTTTAACTTCCTCCCTTGCTTGACTTAAATAGTCAATTATTATAATCACTAATGGCAGATATACTCAAGTTCTTTGTTCTGTAGACCTTTATGATAAAAGATTGGCCAAAAACTCCACCCAACTTAGTATTACTCTCTATCTACTCTGAACTTGCAAATTCTTATTTTAATTGTAAAATAGAATAAATTCAAGCCAATTTTCACATACTACCATTTACTAACTCATTTTCATCTTTACTCATAGATTTTGTCACAATAAATCAGCTTTCTAAGCCCCTGTCTGAAACCAATACCTCATGCATTATATTCTATTCCCTCATGCCTACTAAAGGACATTCAATTTTCTCTTCTTCAACATTTATTTCCCCCACATCAACTAGTTTCTCCCACAAGTTTCTGTATTTGAATAAATGATTAATCTATTTTTCCAGTATCTTAGGACTAAGCATAAACTTTTATTTATTGATTGATTTTAACATAAACTTTTACAATCTCCTTTAACTCTTTTCTCACACTTCATATAGTTCATGTGCAAATCATGTATCCATATTTCAGCTGAGGTCCATACCTTCAATCCTGCCAAGTTCAGGTCACTACAGTTTTGTAATTAAATTAAAACTGCTGCCTACCAAATGGTCTCCTTGATTTCTCCCTTAGTTACTTCAACTTAGTATCCTCTTGGCACTATCATTTTAAAGCACAAATTATATCACATTTCTTCTCCACTAAGAATACTCCAAAGTATCCCCAACTCCCTCCATGTCACAGTCAAATGAATAGATTGATCTTACTTCTCCCACTGTAGTCTCCATTCCCCTGCCTTAGACCAACACATTATTTTCCTGGAGCTAATTAAACACATATCCATCTCTTTAATTTTCTCTCTGCCTGGACCATTTTCTTCTATGTATTATTTCTTTTTATTGAGGCTTCCATTGTGGCTTAATTGGTAAAGAATCTACCTGCATGCAGGAGACCCAGACTAGATTCTTGGGTCAAAAAGGTCACCTGGAAAAGGAAATGGTACCCACCCCTGTATTCTTGTCTATAGAATCTCATGGACAGAGGAGCCTGGCAGGTTGCAAGAGTTGACACAACTTAGCAACTAAACCACCACCACCATTATTTCTTTTGTCCCTAAAAAGTTGAAACCAAATATTATTTTACCACTGTGATTCTCCCTAACCCTAATTCTATATAAAATAATCATGTCCCTCGTCCTTGCCTTGGGCTTCCCTCGTGGGCTTCCCTTGTGGCTCAGCTGGTAAAGAATACACCTGCAATGAGGGAGACATGGGTTCAATCCCCAGGCTGGAAAGATCTCCTGGAGAAGGGAAAGGCTACCCACCCAGATTGGGAAGATCTCCTGGAGAAGGGAAAGGCTACCCACTCTAGTATCCTAGCCTGGAGAATTCCATGGACCATATATATAGTCTGTGGGGTCGCAAAGAGTTGGACACAACTGAGTGACTTTCACTTTCACTTCTCACTGTCACCTACTCCAGAATTCTGGCCTGAAGAATTTCATGGACTGTATAGTTCATGGGGTTGCATACAGTCAGACACGACTGAGTGACTTTCACTTAACTTTAGTTCCTCCTTGCCACATTCTATTCTTATCTATTGAATGTCATTTGTGTCTCCCCCCTCCCCATATAACAATTAGTATTGTTGTTGTTCAGTCTTTCAGTCAAGTCCAACTCTTTGGCAGCCATGGACAGCAGCACACCAGGCTTAGCTGTCCCTTTCCATCTCCTGGATTTTTCTCAACTTTATGTCCATTGAGTCCTCATGCTATCCAACCATCTCATCCTCTGCTGCCTTCTCCTTTTGCCTTCAATCTTTCCCAGCAGCGGGGTCTTTTTCCAATGAGCTGGCTCTTCGCATCAGGTGGCCAAAGTATTGGAGCTTCAGCATCAGTTCTTCCAATGAGTATTCAAGGTTGATTTCCCTTATGATTGACTGGTTTAATCTTGCTGTCCAATTCTGACTCTTATCCTTCATCCTCATCTAGAGACTCTTTATTTCCTTTTAGTTTTTGCTATTGGCATGACATCATCTGCATATCTGAGGTTGTTGATATTTCTCTGGGCAATCTTAATTCCAGCTTGTAACTCATCCAGCCTGGCATTTCACATGATCTACTCTGCATATTAGTTAAATAAACAGGATGATAATATAAAACTCTGTCACACTCCTTTCCTAACTTGAACCAGTCAGTTGTTACATGTAATGTTCTATTACATCTTGACCCAAATATAGGTTGCTCAGTAGACAGGTAGGATAGTCTGATATTCCCATCTCTTTAAGAATTTTCCACAATTCATTGTGATCCACACAGTCAAAGACTTTAGCATAGTCAATGAAACAGAAGTAGACCTTTTTCTGGACTTCCCTTGCTTTACATATGATCCAGCAGATGTTGGCAATTTGATCTCTGGTTCCTCTGCCTTTTGTAAATCCAGTTTGTACATCTGGAAGTTCTCAATTCAAGCACTGCTGAAGTATAGCTTGAAGAATTTTGAGCATAACCTTACTACCATGGGAAGTGAGTGCAATTGTCCGGTAGTTTGAACAATGTTTAGCACTGCCTTATTTGGAATTGTGATGAAAACTGACCTTTTTCAGTTCTGTGGCCAGTGATGGGTTTTCCAAATTTGCAGATAAATTGAATACAGTACTTTAACACCATCATCTTTCAGTATTTTGAACAGCTTAGCTGAAATTCCATCACCTCCACTAGCTTTACTGGCAGCAATACTTCCTAAGGCCTGCTTGACTTCACACTCCAGGATGTCTGGCTCTAGGTGAGTGACCCTACCATCATGTTTATCCTGGTCATCAAGACCTTTTTTTTTTTTTTTAATTTTTTTACAGTTCTTCTGTGTATTCTTGTCACTTCTTCTGAATCTCTTTTGCCTCTGTTAAGTCTTTAGTGTTTCTGTCCCTTATTATGCCCATCCTTGCATGAAATGTTCCTTTGTTTTCTCTAATTTTCTTAAGGAGACCTCTAGTCTTTCCCATTCTATTGCTTTTCTCTATTTCTTTGTATTGTTCATTAAAAAGGCCTTCTTATCTCTTCTTGCTATTCTCTGAAACTCTGCATTCAGTTGGATATATCTTACCCTTTCTCCTTTGCTTTTGCTTGCCTTCTTTCCTCAGCTATTTGTAATATCTTCTCAGACAGCCACTTTGCCTCCTTGCATTTCTTTTTCTTTGAAATGGCTTTGTTCACTGTCTCCTGTACAATGTTATGAACTTCTTTCCATAGTTCTTCAGGCACTCTGTCTATGAGATCTAATTCCTTAAAACTATTTGTCACTTTTACTGTATAATCATAAAGAATTTGATTTAGGTCATAGATGAATGGCCTCCTGGTTTTGCCTTCTTTCTTTAGTTTAATTTTGCTATAAAAAGCTGATGATCTGAGCCACAGTATGCTCCAGGTCTTATTTTTGTTGACTATATAGAGCTTCTTCATCTTCAGATGCAAACTGATAGCACTTGCTCCATTATTTAATACTTTGTGACTTTGAGCAAATTATATAGCAGAACACTTAAACTAATATTTATAAAATAGAAATAATATTAGTAATCAACTGATTGTATTGGGATGAGAATTAAATAATTTTATATATACAATATTTTAGATCAGTTTCAGATATATAGGTAACATAATAGTCATTATTTTATTATTATTATTATACAACATATTTAATCATGTCTTGCCTATTTCATATAATATTCCATGAGAACTGGAGATTTTTATTTCCACTGTTTTATCCTAATGCCTTAATCAGATTGTGGTACATGACAGACTTGATAAATATCATTTGAATAAATGGTGACTTACATATTAGAAGGTAGCAAATGAGTTTTTAATTTTCTGCCAGTCAAAATTAATCAGTACTATTCCTGTCCTGAATCATTTCTTATAATTTTTATTTTTTACACAAAAATTCTTATTAGGTAGACCAATCCTAAAAAGGCAAGGATATTGTTTTATTCATATTTGCATTCTTTAGAACACTAACTCTACTCTCTTTGCTTTTGAGGCCTATTTTTAAAGCTTATTTTGTATATCTAAATACAATGAAAACTCTAAATAACTCAGTTCTATTCAGGAGCCATGAAATTATATCTCTCTCCTTATAATACAATCAAACAAGAAAGCTTTATTTAAGCCAGCAAAATATAAATATGTCAATTGCCATACTCCTAGTAGATTTCTAGGGAAAAATTCTTATTCAGTATATTCATGTGAATCATTAAGTGACTCTCTGAGGGGGGATATAACTCCAAATACACCAATGGCTTCTAATTGATTTGAGTGCTTTTTAAAAAATAATGAATGTTAGGCTGTTCAGTCTAGGTAGATGAAAGAGACATTGAATGGTTTTCTAATTCAAGAATATCTCTGCTGAAGTAGTAATTCAAATCAAATCAAATGATTTCCTCAAACAGAAAATGAATTAATACTTATAATACTTCTTTTCTGTAATATTTCTTGGAGTTCATAGTTGGATAAAAATAGATATAAATATGGCATTAAAATTTCCCATAAAAGCACTGCAAAGCCAGTACTTACACAAAACAAATGATTCACTTAAGAACTTAAACCCCAATTTCACCTTACCTCTCAAGTTTTTGAGATTTTGCTGAAGTCCTTTAGATAGGGCACCATGATTTATTAATTATATACTTTTATTTGCCAAACACTATCTGGGTTTCCTGATGACTCAGATGGTTATGCCCCTGCCTGCAATGCAGGAGCCCTGTGTTTGATCCTTGGTTGGAAAGATCCCCTGGAGAAGGGAATGTCAAGCCACTCCAGTATTCTTACCTGGGGAATTCCATGGACAGAGGAGCCTGGCAGGCTACAGTTCATGAGGTCACAAGAGTCGGATATGACTGAGCACACACACATTGAAATTATGGAAATGGGGATTAGGGCAAATGGCAAGTTGGCAAGTTTAAAACATTGTTCTCTAAGGGATATTGTACTAGACAAACACAGCAGGTGATTCACATACAGATATTAGTACTCTGTTGCTCAGTCACTAAGTTGTGTCTGACTCTTGTGATTCCATGGACTGTAGCTGGCCAGGCTCCTCTGTCCAGTGGTATTTCCCAGCAAAGATACTGCAATCGGTTGCTACTTCTTTCTCTAGCAGATCATCTTGACTCAGGGATCAAACTAGAATCTCCTGCATTGGCAGGTGAAGTCTTTACCACTAAGTCACCAGGGAAGCTCAAGTACTAATGGATAGTTGCAATAAGATATTGAAACTCAAGTAATACCTAACAGATCATATGAAAATGGCCTTATTTCAGTTATTTAGGAAAATAATTTGCATTTATATAAATCTTTCATCTTGCACTGTTACAGTTAATTTCAATAAATGAACATTAAAGTTACTGTTATACATCACTTTCTATTAAAGGCAGTGGAAACAGTCTTTAATTTTAAGTTTCAGTCTAGCAATTAAATGTTATATTTCAATAAATATTTACACATTTAGAAACTATCCAGCCATGGAACATATAAACCTATAACCAAACCTGTGAAAGATTAGTTATTTGAGATCTATTGTAGGTTTATTTGTACATTTGTTTTTCTAGTTAATAATATTTACTGGGAAAAAAAAAATTTTTCTCAATGATTCAGTTGCTCATATACAGATTTTACATTTTACACTATATGAATGATTTCACTATCAAAATTGCCATTTATTCAGTCTATATATTTAAAAGAGAACTTTAATTTGCTACCCTATTTTGCTGCTATAAAAAAAATCATGTTGTTAGTTATAAGCTATTTTTCCAACAAATATTCTGAAAACTGAATGATCTTTATTTCAAAACTGTGCAGCTGAACCATTATTTTCATTCTTAGGTTTACTTATTTAGTGTAAGAAGTAACACTTCTCTAAGATGATTAGAAAGTTTTGTAAAATCAATTTTGCTGAGGCTTTATTATTTTTTAATTTTTATTGTTTAGAGTAGAAGCTTTCTACAATTTTTAAAGGTTACCTTCAATTTAGACTTACTACAAGATATTGGCTATATTCTGTGTGTCTTACAGTACTTCCTGGGATCTATCTTGCTCTCAATAGTGTGTACTTCCCATTCCCTCATCCCTATTTTGACCCTTCCCTCCACTAACCATTATTTATTTATTGTATTTGTGAATCTACTTCTTTCATGTTTTATTCATCATTTTGTTGCATTTTTTAGTTTCCACATATAAGCTATATCACACAGTGTTTATCTTTCTCTGTCGGATTTATTTAACTTAGCATAATGCCCTCTAAGTCTATTCATATTGCCAAAGATAGTAACATTTTATTCTTTTTTATGATTGAGTAGTATTCTATATGTGTGATACCAGAGCTTCTTTATCCATTTATCTGTTCACAGACACTTCGGTTGTCTCCATGTCTTGGACACTGAAAATAATTCTGTTATGAGCACTGAGGTGTGTGTATCTTTTCCAATTAATTTTTTTTCAATATATACCAAGAGTGGAATTTCTAGGCCATATGGTAATTCTATTTTTAGTTTTTTGAGAAATCTCCATGTTGTTTTGCACAGCAGCTGCACCAAATTACATTCCCACCCACAGTATACCAGGGTTGCCTATCCTTTATATGCTCCCCTTATATATGTGTGTATATATATATATATATATATATATATATATAAGCACACACACACACACACACACATATATGTATGTGTGTGTGTGTTCTTCTTTAATGATAAACATTTTGATAAATGTGAGGTCATAGATCATTGTGGTTTTGTGGTTTTGATTTGCATATTCTTGGTGATTAGTGAGGATGGGCAACTTTTCATATGCCTATAAGCGATTTGCATTTCCTCTCTAAAAGTATATCTATGACATTCTTCTGTTCATTAAAAAAAATATTTTTTGATGTTGAGTTGTATGAGATGTTTAAATATGTTGCATATTAATCCCTTATCAGGCATATAATTTGCAAATATTTTCTCTCATCAGTATTTCTTTTTTTGTTGTTTTTTGCTGATGGTTTCCTTAGCAATGCAAAGCTTTTAAGTTTTGTTCTTTTTAATACTCAACATACATCTTTTATTTTTAAAATTTATTTTTATTGGAGTATAGTTACTTTGCAATATTGTGTTAGTTTCTGCTGTCCAACAAAGTAAATCAGTTATACACATGAAAATGAAAGTGAAAGTTGCTCGGTCATGTTGGACGATTTGCGACCCCATGAACTATACAGTCCATGGAATTCTCCAGCTGAGATCCCTTCTCCAGGGGATCTTCCCATCACAGGGATCGAACACAAGCTCCTGCATTACAGGTAGATTCTTTACCAGCTGAGCCACAAGGGAAGTCCACACGTATACATACATCCCCTTTTTCAGATTTTCTGTTCATTTAGGTCACCAAGAGCATTCAGTAAAGTTCCCTGTTCTATATAATAGGTTCTCATTAGTTGTCTATTTTTTGTTTTTTACATAGTAGTGGGTTTTATTTTGTTTATATTATCCTTTCTAAAACTTTTATGTTTCACTAGGTCCTATTTATTTAATTTTGTTTTCATTACTTTTATGTTAGGAGAGGGATCCAAAAAACTATTGCTGTGATTTATATCAAAAAGTGTTCTGCCTATGTTTTCCTCTAGGAGTTTTATAGTATTTCATCTTACATATAGGACTTTAATTCATCTTGAGTTTATTTTTGTATGTTGTTAGAGAATAAGCTAAGGTAATTAGCAACTTTTGTAAAATCAGTTCTGCTGGACACTTTAATATATATATATATATTTTTTATCAAAGTGTAGGAGTTAACTCTATGATTCTTTTTAGGTTAGTGATACCCAGCCATAATTTCTCATGGTTCATAAAAGATTTATGAACAAAATATAAAGGATCATCTTCAGTACGGCTCACTCTGTTTTAGTGTGTCAAAATCTTCCTGCCCATTATATAGAATGATAAAAACTATTCTAAGTTTGGCTTACTACTATTTTCTGGCAAACAATTCAGATTAATTTATGTGCAATCTGTCTTTAATAATAAACAGAATACCACTTTTATACTCATTTGCTACTGAAAATATAAACTAGCTCTTGTTTGGAACAAATCACTTATATCTTCATAACAGTTTCTTTAATTGTAAATTTACATGTGATGAATAATTTACTCATAGGATCAGACACTACATTATTAGGTTCATGGTATATGTGTTGTAAATGTTTGCTTTTAATACAATTATTCCTACCAATCTATGGCACCCAATTATTCTAGCCTACTAAAAGTTAAGACAATATATTTTGGGTTATCTTCTGAAATTTCAGAAACATATTAATCTGTATTCCCATATGTTGACCTAAATATTGCCTCAGATAATACTGCAAATATATGTTAGTGTAGATATCAGTGCAGAAATGGGTTTTATTTCTAAATATAATTTATTTTATTGTTCTACATGCAAGTAGGACAATTGTTCCTACCACAAAGAATATGTCTGGACTAGCAAGAAAAGCACATGTAGGAGAATTAGTAATTGACATTTCAGTTTCTGATTTGCTTTGTAACTTAGGTCAAGCCATTTAATATTTTCATCATCACCATTTCCCCACTCATAAAACAGGCCTAGTATGTCTCTATTTTTATCAATCACAAGATTTCTGTGAGGCTAAAACAAGTTTATTTGCAAAATTTCTTTGAAAAATGTAAACACTACTAATGATAATCAGTATTAGGAATTAAATGTAAAGTCTTCTGTTGTATATGACAACAGACAGTTTACCTTAGTAAATATTAATCTTTGCTCTCATAGAACTTTGAAAATTTTACATATGAAATAAATACCATCTTTATGATGGTGAACCTTTATCCATTTTTATTCTTTATGCAAATCTTTTTTTTTTTTAATGAAAAAAGAAAACTATCATTCAGGAAACTGCCATCTTGTGTTGGTGAATCAGATCAGCTTCTTCCTGGAGGGCCTATATCTATTAAAAGTCACTATGACTTCTCAGTCTATGCAAAGACATCTTGACTTATGGTATTTTTCATTGAAGAAAAGGATATAAGATATCTGTATACAATTGCTCATTTTCCCAGGGATCAAAAACTTAAAAAATGCTTCTTAGAAATTAATATTTCTCTGAAAGTGTACTAGTTTTTTTGTTGTTATTAGAGTGAAATATATTGTATCTATCTATATATGTATATAGATAGATAGATATATGTATATATGTTTCTATATGTATGTATATGTATGTGTATATATGTATGTATCTATATGTATCTATATATAGAGAGAGATAGATACATATATATTTCACTCTAATAACAACAAAAAAACTAGTATACTTTCATAGAAATATTAATTTCTAAGAAGCATTGTTTAAATAACCATACTCTGGTTGGTTTAGTTTACATTTGCTTTACTTCTATCTCTCTATATATTCATGATTTTTATTTTTCGGTTGTTGTTTGCTGTTTACTTTTTATACTATCTCAGTTTGTTATACTAAAGAATAGCACAGCTAATATATTTTTACAGAATTCTCCCTACCTTCCATTGTTGGCAAAATCCTTTTAGAAGTTTGACAATAACATGCCTTTCTGTATTGATTTCTTCTCTTCTACTTGGCAATATTGATTTTTTGTGTGCATTTACAACAAGACTCCATTTTGTTTAATTCTTTCTCTATGAATCATCATTGCTGACAACAGGAGCTGAAACGTCTAAAATCTAAAGAAATGCACTTGATTGAACAGCTGTCCTAGAGCCAGAGATGGAATACAAAGAAATGAAATGGGACTTCTCATTGGGCTTCATGAGATTCATAAAGGTCAACTTTGTTTTGAAGACTAGAAATTGAAAATAACCTATTAAGACTAACATGTGATCTTTGAAGAGTGCTTGTATTAGCAGTGTTCAGCAAGTCATTTTATTGGAGTTTTCAGTCTTTGCCTGAAAAACCTCTTTTACTTTCTTAAGGAAGCTGGAAAAGAAATAATCCATGCTGCCCTAGGAAGCAACGGTTTTTAGTATATATACTTAGGAAGTGTATTCTAGTATATTCCCTTCTTAAGCACTACAATTAGGTCAAGGGGAGTCATATGATGAAAAGTAAATCATCTAGGGGCACTCCAAAGACCTGTGACTGATGCTACAAAATGAGAATAACTGTGATAAAAGAGACTAATCAGTATTTCTCTTATAGGAATTTGATTTAGGAAATTAACCATGGGAGATAAAAATGATTTTAAAGAGCCAGAAAAGTCATAATCACTATGTAGAAGAAATACTGAGACAGCAGAGATAAGCAAACAGAGAAAGTGAGTTGGTTATGGAAAAAATGAAAGTAAAGGTAGATGAACTGAAGTTTCATCATGTTAATGAAAAACAGTAAAGTCTATATTTATCTTTCCAGGTGCTGACGTTCATAGGAACAGTCTTAAATTCATAATGTCCTAAAACGATCAACTCTGACTTTAGGTATCCTCAAGTTCTCCCTCTCAAGGAGTTCTGCTGCTGCTGCTGCTAAGTCGCTTCAGTTGTGTCGGACTCTGTGCAACCCCACAGATGGCAGCCCATCAGGCTCCCTCGTCCCAGGCATTCTCCAGGCAAGAACAGTGGAGTGAGTTGCCATTTCCTTCTCCAATGCATGAAAGAGAAAAGTGAACGTGAAGTCGCTCAGTCATGTCCGACTCTTCGCGACCCCATGGACTTCAGCCTACCAGGCTCCTCCATCCATGGGATCTTCCAGGCAAGAGTACTGGAGTGGGGTGCCATTGCCTTCTTCACTCTCAAGGAGTTCACTGACTAGTAAAAGAGATATCATTATGAGTATTTTATAGAAATATGCACAAGCCCAGTGAGTATGGAGAAGGAGATAGAGGAGTGACCAACTCTTTACCAGAAGATGTGCAGAGAATTTAGCAGAAATAAACAAACTTGAAGAGACAAAACGAGGTCAAGTTCATTGGGAGCAAGAAAATTGGCAGATAAAAATTTAACAAGTTTTCTACACTTAAAAACTAACATTTGGCAAAATGACATCTACTGATTTCTTTTGTTGTGGTGCAGGCCAGAAATCAGGGCAAATGCAAACAGATGGACAGAATATGTATGACAAATGTCAAAGAAAAACTTAATTAAAATCTTAATAAAGACATAGACTTAATTGATGAGATGGAGGCGGGTTATTGAAAAATGCATATTGAGTTTAAAAAGGTAATATATTACTTAATTTTAAACAATTTCGACAAGTTACTGGAATAGTTGGCAATTGTGACATACCCTCCTTCTGTTTGATATCCATGATGTTAAATTCTCTCTTCTTTGTCTTAAATCTAAACTACAGTCCAAAATATTTCTCCAGTTTCCCTTCTGATTTTTAAATCTAGGAAACAAAAGTTACCTGCATTATTTTTTAAATTAATTTTGGACATTTTTTTTTAGTTTTCAGGTAGTGAATTACTCTATTTCAGTGTGTATTTTAAAATGGCATTAGTAATTACATGGGCTTCCCTTGTAGCTCAGTCGGTAAAGAATATGCCTGCAGTATAGGAGACCAGGGTTCAATCCCTGGGTTGGGAAGATTCCCTGGAGAAGGAAATGGCAACTCACTCCAGCATCCTTGTCTGGAAAATCTCATGGACAGAGAAGCCTGGTGGGCTGCTGTCCATGGGGTTGCAGAGTCGGCATGACTGAGCAACTAACACTTACTTACTTACTTAGTAATTACATTATGTGAATGTTAAGCTGCCCTACAACACAACTTTACTGTTATTAATATTAGTACCAATAATGGCAGCATTGTAAAAACTGAAATTATTTTATATTTCTCCAAGTCTCATGTATATATACATACATATATGTGTGAGTTTGTAGAGATACACAGAGATAAAACATTTATTTAAAAATAACACATTCCTTTAAAACAATAGATTATATTTTTAAAGTGGAACATACAGTGAATGCCTAAATTATGATTATTTTTCATTTAAAAATATGTCTTGTATACCTTTCAATGTTAGCAAACATAAATCTACTTCATTATTTTCAGAAAATATTAAAGGTGTGTAGTATAAAGAGTTATATATAAATATATGACTATATATATATACTATATATGACTATATTATATATAATCCAGAACGTTAGATTCTTCTTGCTTCTACTAACAACATAGTACATGAATAATGTGAAGCACACCAGAATTTAAGTAGTAATTAGACAAGTCTTTCTCATGATCCTTAAAATCTCTCCTACATGGAAAAGATAAAATGATCATGAGATTAGAAAAGTGTGATAAAGATTTATTTAGGTAGAATTGCTACTCTACAGGATCTCACTGAATTGTCTTCATGTGGGCACATCAGGATGTTACCTTCTTACATAATGATTCTGATTTTAAGAGCAATTTTATCCCTCTTGGAGACATTCTGGGTGATCACACTGAGGATATGTTGCTGGAAATTAGTTGGTAAAAGCCAGTTATACTTCTAACCACCCTACAAGGTAAAGGACAGCCTCTAACAACAAAGGGTTATCCAACCAAAATATCAATAACTCTGAGGTTAAGAAACCACAAGTCCACTCCAAACCACTTGAAAAGCTTTGAAATATAGTTCATGAAGGTGGGAAATACAGATGAATGGTAAGATCTATGCTAAAGAAAGCTAAAGTAGACAGAGGTTAGACATGTGTCTTCAGATGCCTAATGCCTAAGAAAGTTGCTTCAAAACATCATCTATAAAAAACGATGCCTTTGCTACATCAAGAGATCTAAGTGCTTGTGAAAGTTTCCTAGGAGAGCCAGCTAATAGGGAGTCAGAAGGGGAAGGCATCCCTTGTGATCCATTTTTCCCAACACAGGACTACAACATGTGTGCATGCTCAGTCGCTTCAGTCATGTCCAACTCTTCAAGACTCTACAGACCACAGCCCACAAGGCTCCTCTGTTCATGGGATTCTCCAGGCAAGAATACTGGGGTGGATTCTCCAGGCAAGAATACTGGGGTGGATTGTCATGTCCTCCTCAAAGGGATCTTCCTGATCCAGGAATTGAACCTGTATCTCTTATGGCTCCTGTATTGGCAGGCAGGTTCTTTACCACTAGAGCCACCTGGGAAGCCCACAGGACTACAGGATTCAGTTCAATCAAGCTTTGGTTCTGGACATTCTAATGATTAATACTAGACTAATACCATGCCTTTAGTCACAGTATATAAATAAAGTAATATATATATCATGAACCATCATATATGTAACTAACTTTCAGTTCATTATTGGGGGATATTTCAGAAGTTTCCAATCCTTGCTATCATAAAAAATCGTGTAGTGAACATCAGTGGGTGTTTTCTTTCCTTCCTTTCCTCTTTCTCTTTCTTTCTTTCCTTCCCTTTCTTACCCATTTTTTCCTTCCTTCTTTCCTCTTTCCTTCCCTCCTATCCTCCATTATTCACTTCGTTTCTAAGAAAAAAAGGAAAGGTATTGAGGATATACCACCATCTCATTTTAAATAAACAGTTAAAAAAAAGTTTTCATTTCATCTTAGAAATTATGAAAGTCCACCTTTTCCCTATTCTGTGTGATTCATTTCCATCATTAGATATATCTTTTACCCAGTCAATTAACAACAATAATAAACAGTTAGAATAATCACTCATTAAACAGCAATTTTATACTAGGTTGTGGACCATTAACACTAAATTTGTGGGTTTTAATATTGAAATTGTTTCAAGAAGGAGATATTCTTATTCTTGTTGCCAATGCAAATAATCAATAACCAGTCTATAATAGGGGAAGAAAAGAGTTTTATTCAAGTCAAACTAGAACTACAGACCAGGAGTGCAGTCCCCTCCAAGAAAGAAAGTGCTCCTGGAAAGCATCATTTTCAGCACAGTTTTATATATTGTCAAAACAGAAGAAAGATCAAACATGACAGAGGTATATTCCTTCAAGTTTTCTAAAGATACAGATTAGCACATACAGAGTGAGTCAGAATGACCTTGGACTCTGGAAAAGGAAGATTTTCTTCAAAGAAGTACTAGCATCAGCAACATGGGTAAGGGGCTTTTATCCCTATCTTCAAATTAGACATTCTAAACAATCTGGTACATGAGTTCTTTTCTTTGTTACAGCATATGTACAATGCATGTCTGACAGGTCATATGACAGGTTCTAGTTCACATAGAGTATAGGCTAAATTATGCATAAGCCTAGAATGGTTTCCCCATATCCTAATGTATGAAAATTTAGTCTATCATTATTTTACATAAAAATACTTGAGGGCCAGAGGAGTTATAGACTTTCTTGTCCAAATTCTCACTACTAGTATATTATGTTTTCAGTATGTGCCTAACTCCACATGATTCCTTACATTTAGTTGTTTTATTTTCTTTAGTGTATTCTTAGACTTATTTCAGTAGAAACTCAATTGCTAACAATATTTATATTTCTATAGTTAGTTTGCATATAATCCTCGACAACCCTATGAGATAGGTAAAAGTTATTTTACTGAAGCAGTGAAAGTTAAATACAGTCAGCCCTCCTTATCCTTAGATTTCACATAAACAAGTTCTACCAACCATGGATCAAAATTAGATCTGCATTTCATTAAATCCTGGAATGTGAAACCTATAGGGAGTAGGGCAGACTGTGATGTATTCTAGGTCACAAAGCTAATAAACGGCAAAACAGATTTGCTCATAGACAACGAGGCTTGATACTTTAAACTATTATACTCTAGTGTCTTATCAGAGAAGTTTGAAATTTAGACATTGTACCTTGTTTCCTTCAGTTTTTCAATTGTCCTTCTCATATTTCTATAGACATTTTCTTAAATAATCTTTTTAAGAGGAATCTGTCTACTTCAGCTAAACTTAATTCCTTTCCTCCTGACTTAAACTCATAATTATAACTATAAATGCAGCTGTGATTGAACTCAAAGATGTCTCAGTCACACAAGGATAAGCTAAGGTGAGCAGAAAGAGAATGAAGGGTGAAAGTGCAGTTCAGTATCCTGTAAAAAGCAATAATTGCATTATTTTCTTCAAACTCAGTGATACAAGTTTTTTTTAAGAGAAAAGTAATTAGGAAAAACAGGTGGATGAGCATGAGCAGAATAATTTTCAACCAAGTAGTCAATAACATTAAAATCTTAAAAAGAAGTAGTGATTTTTTTTTTTTTTTTTTAGTTTTACAAGGGGCTTTTAAAAAAGAGACTAAAGTAACCATTTGAGTTTGGAGGGTGTTTAATAATTAATTTGTCAAATAACTCAGTGAGAGTTTCCAAAATGTCATCAGTCTAAACACAAGTGTCTGATGCCTTTGTCATTTTAAATCTTATTTCTTTTTCTGACCATTTGTGAGCAGACTGGAAGACAAAGACATTTTAACAATATGTCCCAGGACAAACAAAAGAGCTCCTATAGTATTTTCTCCAATTGATTCTGATGATAACTACAAGACCAGTTCCAAACAAGGCAAACTATCCTTCAAGACCTGTGCACACAGAAAAAGCAGAATGTATTAAATTCCTCTTGCTTTGGAGGAGCATTGGTGAAGATACATGAGAGGAATGAATTCTTACCTATTGCCATGAAGAATTTTGGGAGCAGAGGGCTTGCTCTTGGTGTTTCATAAGAGAGGAGATATACTCGCAATTGTATATTGAGAGCTCAAAGGACTACAGACTGTTGCCCATACCACAGCCTATGGAATTGCTTCTCATGAGACCTTAGGAGACCTGCCTGCATTCTACACAATACAGAGTCAGTAATATAGACTGATAAAATATTTAAAATGCTCTTAGGAGAATCTAGGAACCAGATTACTAGAGTTAAAACAAGCAGATTATCTAAAATGGCAAGGTTCTAGAAAATAAAATTAGAGGAGATGTATCTCAATCTGAATAAGACAAATGTACAGAAAAGATATAAAAGAAAAAAGGAAGAAAGAAAGGACTCTGGCATTTTAGCATGAAGTTTTTTTTGTTTGTTCACTTTGTTTTGTTTTAATTAAAATCCATGATCAGTGTTTAAAAGTTTGAGCCTTCTGAAACATTTTTGTGGACGAGATGTCCAGAGAAATCAGTCTGAAATAAACAATTTAAAATGTACATTAAGTGATTTTAAAAACATTATTTCAGGTCACAACAGAGATGACTGGAAAGTTAGGAAACTTTCAGAAGTCAGAAATATTTTTTTTAAAAGCACAATTTCAGTAACATATATAACACAGGAAGCTGTCTTTTGCCTACAGGCACATTAAAATCTGATAATAAATATAAAATAATTGTCCAATTATTTAAAGAAATAAATCATTGCATGGAAATCCTGGGAAAAGTAGATAGCCATACAGTAAATGGTGAGAGACAATATTTTAAGACATTTTGTCTGAGAAGGAACTAAAATTGATGAAAGACATAATCTTCAAAGGCAAAACAGTCAACAAATCCCATCCATGAAGAATATAAAGAATCTTTTAGAACATCATATGTAAAATGTAAACCATGAAAATAAACTCATAAAATTTATAATAAATTAAATGTTATTTAGTAATAAATCTATCAAAAACATGCAGAAGACCTTAATAGCACAGCATATAAACATTGTTGAGAGATATTTTTAAACATTTTAAATAAAGTGTGATATATAATATTCATAGTCTTACTAACTTTATTATCTTGAAAAGCCTATTTTACTCAAATTGATTTATATTTCATGAAATTTCATTGAAAATTCAAACTGCTCTTTTTCTTAATGGAATTGACAAATTAATACTAAAATTTATATGGAAAAAAATCAAGATTGGTCCATACTATCACTAAGAAATAAGTATGAAGACTTGTTCTGTCAGATACCACAGTTTACTGAAGCTAAGGCAATGTATTATTATAATACTGAAACTGGCATAGACAAATAGAACAAAAGATCAAGTCTAAAAACAGATGCATGCAGGCAGCTGAGATAAAACCAGTTTTCCTGAATATCAGTGGTCATTGGAAGATTTTCAATAAATAGTCCAGAGAGTTTTACTGATTCCTATGGAATGAAAATGAAACTGGATTCCTGAATAATATAATGCAAAAAGTGGAATACATTGGTATCAAAACCCCACCAGTCATTGCCAGTGGGAATGTGAAAAAGGGAATTTACAAATATTGCCCTGGGAACATGAAATGTTGTAGGTTTGTTCATGAAAATATTCTGATAGTATATGTTTTGAAAATGCACATTCCCTATAATGCAGCAGTTGTACTCTTGAGATGCTATCAAAGTAGAGACACTAGAGGATGGTCCTGAGATGGTGGAGGATTAGGATGGGGAGACCACTTTTTCCCCCACAAATTCATTGAAAGAACATTTGAACGCTGAGGAAATTCCACAAAACAACTTCTGAATGCTGGCAGAGGACATCAGGCACCCAGGAAGGCAGCCCTTTTCAAGGCAGTCTTCAAAAGGAGGTAGAACAAAATATAAAAGATAAAAAGAAAGACAAAAGAGGTAGAGACGGAGATGGGAAGGGAGTCTTAAGAAAGACAGAAGTTTCCAAACACCATGGAAACATTTTCACCAGTGGATCTCTGGCAAGCCTTGGAATCTCAGAAGGCAACATAACTGGGAGGAAAATAAACAAATAAATAAATAATTAAAACCCACAGATTGTGTGCCTAATGGCAACTCCCAGCAGAGAAGCAGCCCAGATGCTCACATCCACCACTTGCAAGTGGGGGCTGGACAGGGAAACGTGGGCTGCATTGCTTAGGGTAAGGACTAGGCCTGAATGTCCTGAGGGCAATCTGAGGGAACTAACTTGAGATAGCAACAGACTGTTGATAGCTACCTCACAAAAAGCCCTAACTTAAGACACTTCCAGGCCTGCTCACAGAACAAAGGACTAAGCAGAGCTAGCCGGCTATGGACTGGTGGTGCATTCCCCACCAGAGATAGGCAGGCAAGGGCAGCAGAGCCAGAAGGGGGCAATCACGGCCCCAGAGAGGCATCCTCTACCAAACTGCAAGCAGGCTTTGCTGCTAACCAAGACTTCTTGGGATTCTGGACAGTTGACATCTGCCGGGAGGGTCGGAGCCAGAGATCAGCTCCCCAGAAGAGACACACAGCACACCTGAGAAAGCGTGCCTGTTGTACACCCAGAAAACTGAGCGGCTGGAACAGGGTAGGCGATAAGAGGCACCCTACAACTGGGCGTGACTGCACTTGCCAAGCATCTGGTCATCTGATCTTATTGGACCTGAGAAGGGCACAAAACACAGGCCCAATTGAGTCTGCCCCTCTATGGAGTACCCAAGAACCTGAAACTGACCAACTTAGATGTGGGAAGTGCATGCAACCCAGGGCCCGACAGAGACAGTTCCATACAGAGCAATCTAGAGCCTGAGAAGTGTAGACCCTGAAAACATACACACCATGAGCGGGGACAAACCCAGTGCAGTTGAAACACTGCAAGCACTCCCCACACATGCCAGTGATATTTGTTTGTAGTGTTCCTCCCTTCCCACAGCATGACTGAACAAGTGAGCCTAAAAAAGTGACCACCACTGCCCTCTTGTGTCAGGGTGGAAATTAGACACTGAAGAGACCAGTAAATAGAAGAGGCTAAAATAAAGAGGGAACCACTTTGGAAGTGACAGGTGAAATAGATAAAAACTCTGTAGTTAGCACCGACTACATAGGAAGGAGACTATAGATCTTGAGAAGTATAAGCCAGATCAAGGAACTATCTAAGAATGAAATGATCCCACACTCTTCACAACAGCTCCACAGAAAGTCCTAGATATATTTTTACTATTATCAGTTTTTAAATTAAAAAAAATGTTTTAAATTTTTAGCCCTCTATTACTCCTTTAATTCTCATTTTTATAACCTACTATTACCTTATCAAAAAAAGACCCTATTATTGAAATAAACTTCATATATATGTATATATATATTTTATAATTTTTATGACTTTGTTTTATTTTTTAATATTGCATTTTTTAGAATCTAACCTCTACTCTAGATTTTTAATTTTTGCTTTTTGGTATTTATTATCAATTTTGTACCTTTAAGAACCCAATCTTCAATACCCATTTTTACTTGGGAGTGAGATTACTGGCTTGATTGCTCTCTCCCCCTTTTGACTCTCCTTCTTCTCCACCAGGGTGCCTCTATCTCCTCCTTCCCCTTTCTCTTCTCTAACCAACTCTGTGAATCTCTTTGTGCGTTCCAGGCTGTGGAGAACACTTAGGGAACTGATTACTGGCAGCATCTGTCTCTCTCCTTTTGATTCCCCCTTTTATCCTCCCAGACACCTCCTTTCTCCCTCTTATCTTCTCTGTGTAACTCTGTGAACATCTCTGAGGGGTCCAGACTGTGGAGAGCACATAGGGAAGTGATTACTGGCTAGCTTGCTCTCTCCCCTTTTGAGTCCCCCTCTTCTCCTCCTGGTCACCTCTATCTCCCTCTTTCCTCTTCTCTTCTCCATTAACTCTGTGTACCTCTCTGGGTGTCCCTCACTGTGGAGAAACATTTCATCATTAACCTATATGTTTTATCATTGGTGCTGTATACATGGAGAAGTCTTGAGGCTACTATGAGAATAAGACTGAAAACCAGAGGCAGGAGGCTTAAATCCAAAACCTGAGAACACCAGAGAACTCCTGACTCCAGGGAACATTAATCAATAAAAGCTCATTAAAAGCCTCCATACGTACACTGAAACCAAACACCACCCAAGGGCCAACAAGTTCCAGAGCAAGACATACCATGCAAATCCTCCAGCACATAGGAACATAGCACTGAGCTTCAATATATAGGCTGCCCAAACTCAAACCAAACCCACTGACATCTCAAAACTCACTATTGGACACTTCATTGCACTCCAGAGACAAGAAATCCAGCTCTACCCACCAGAACACTGACTCAAGCTGCCATAACCAGGAAACCTTGACAAACCACCCATCCAACCCCACCCACAGCAATGAACCTCCACAATAAAAAGGAACCATAAACTGCCAGAATACAGAAAGGCTGCCCCCCAATAGCAATCTAAACAAGATGAAAAGGCAGAGAAATACTCAGCAGGTAAAGGAACAGGATAAATGCCCACCAAACCAAACAAAAGAGAAGAGATAGGGAATCTACCTGATAAATAATTCCGAATAGTGATAGTAAAAATGATCCAAAATCTTGAAAACAAAATGGAATTACAGATAAATAGCTTGGAGACAAGGATTGAGAAGATGCAAGAAATGTTTAACAAGGACCTAGAAGAAATAAAAAATAATCAATATATAATGAATAATGCAATAAATGAAATAAAAAAACACTCTGGAGGNGGCTGTGATCCAAAAGTCTACAAGCAATAAATGCTGGAGAGGGTGTGGAGAAAAAGGAACCCTCTTCCACTGTTGTTGGGAATGCAAACTAGTCCACTATGGAGAACAATGTGGAGATTCCTTTAAAAGCTGGAAATAGAACTGCCATATGACCCAGCAATCCCACTGCTGGACATACACACTGAGAAAACCATAATTGAAAGAGACATGTGTACCCCAATATCCACTGCAGCACTGTTTATAATGGCCAGGACATGGAAGCAACCTATATGTCCATCTGCAGATGAATGGATAAGAAAGCTGTGGTACATGTACACAATGGAATATTACTCAGCCATTAAAAGAAATACATTTGAATCAGTTCTAATGATGTGGATGAGACTGGAGCCTATTATACAGAGCGAAGTAAGCCAGAATTAAAAACACCAATACAATATACTGCTGCTGCTAAGTTGCTTCAGTCGTGTCTGACTCTATATGACCCCATAGATGGCAGCCCACCAGGCTCCTCCATCCATGGGATTTTCCAGAAGAGTACTGGAGTGGGTTGCCATTGCCCTCTCCACAAATACAGTATACTAATGCATATATATGGAATGTAGAAAGATGNACCAATACAATATACTGCTGCTGCTAAGTTGCTTCAGTCGTGTCTGACTCTATATGACCCCATAGATGGCAGCCCACCAGGCTCCTCCATCCATGGGATTTTCCAGAAGAGTACTGGAGTGGGTTGCCATTGCCCTCTCCACAAATACAGTATACTAATGCATATATATGGAATGTAGAAAGATGTTAACGATAACCCTATATGTGAGACAGCAAAAGAGACACAGATGTATAGAACAGTCTTTTGGACTTTGTGAGAGAGGGCGAGGGTAGGATGACTTGGGAGAATGGAACTGAAACACGTATATTATCATATGTGAAATGAATCACCAGTCCAGTTTCAATAGATGAGACAGGTTGCTCAGGACTGGTGCACTGGAATGACCCAGAGGGATGGGATGGGGAAGGATGTGGGAGGGAGGTTCAAGATGGGGAATACATTTACTCCTCTGGCAGATTCATGTCAACGTATGGCAAAACCACTACAATATAGTAAAGTAATTAGCCTCCAACTAAATTAAATAAACATATTTAGAAAATAAAAATTAAAATTCAGAGCTAAAAAAAAAGAATCTGCCTGCCAATGCAAAGGACACATATTTGATCCCCTTCACTGTTCTAGCACCCTAAAACTTCATGTTTGATAGAGTAGCTCTTAAAAGTATTCCTGGACTTCTCTGATGGTCCAGTGGTTAAGAATCCACCTGCCAATGCAGGGGACATGGGTTCGATTCCTGGTCTAGGAAGATTTCAGGTGCAGTGGTGTAGCTAAACCCATGTGCCACAAGTACTGGAGCTCATGTGCCCTGGAGCCTGTGCTCCACAACAGGAAAGAAGCCTGCACACCAAAATGAAGAGTAATGCCTTCTCTCTGAAACTAGAGAAAGCCCATATGCAGCAATGAAGACCCAGTGAAGCCAAACATACTAAATTAATTAAATTAAGAAAAAAGTTTATCTCATAAGAAAAAAAATATGACTATGTATGGTTTTGGACGTTAACTAGACTTATTATGGTGATCAATGTGTGCAGATAACAAATTATTATGTGGTACTATGGTAAATCTGAAGCTCCAATACTTTGTCTGCCTAATACAAAGAATCAACTCATTGGAAATGACATTGGTGCTGGGAAAGATTGAAGGCAAAAGGATGCTGGGTGGCAGAGGATGAGATGGTTAGATAGAATCATTGACTCAGTGAAGGTGAACTTAAGCAAGCTGCAGCAAGCAATTGGAGGACAGAGAAGCCTGGCACGCTGCAGTCCCTGAAATCACAAAGAATCAGACACAACTGAGCAATTGAACAACAATGACAACAATGTTGTACACCTGAAATTAATGTAATGTAATGTTAACATGTCAATTCTGTCTCAATGAAAACAACTGAACAAACAACAAAGCCCCTCACGTCTACGCCCTCCTCTTTCAGAGACTGGTGGTGTCTAGTATGGGTTCTTGTTTCCTGTCTGCTCTACGCAGTGGCCCTTCCAGCTCTGCACTTAAGTGAGGCTCTCCTCCCTCAGTCCTTCCCCACACTCCTGCCAGAGTAATTTTTCCAAAATACAATTTACTGAAGTCACTCCTGTGCTTAAAAATATTCCAGTGAGTCAATAAATTAATGGGCTGGAAAGCTTCCCTTTGCCCTCCAAGTCCACTTTTGACTGCTCCCCACCCTGTGCTGCATACCTCGCCCACCCCAGGAGGCTGACCTGTACGGACTGCATCAGTGGTCTTCCCAGGCCATCTGGCTCCTGGTGGGCTTTGGCCAGTAGCAAGCACTGCAGAGAAGTGGATCTAGGGAGGAAAAATGTATTTGTTTGCCCAGCTCTCACTTTATGAGGTTGCTGTGGGCTGTAATTTTTTTTTTCAAGTTTTTTTTTTTTTATTTTTAATGATGAGGACCATTTTAAAAGTCTTTATTGAATTTGTTACAGTATTGTTTCTGTTTTATGTTTTGTTTTTTGGGCTATGAGGAATGTGAGATCTTAGTTCCCTCACTGGGAATTGAACCTGCATCCCCCTGCATGGAATGGTGAAGTCTGGACCACTGGACTGCCAGGGAAGTCCACTGTAATTCTTGAGCAAAGACCTTAGTTTTTATTAACCAGTCCTTTACATGTACCCCCTGCCTGCCTTTACCCCAACTTGCAAGCATGGCCCAGGTAGATAATGTGAATTTTCTAATGGGGTATTGTATCAGCCCTGAGGTTTCCCCGTATCTTGTTCTCATCTTAGTAGAGAGTGTATGTAGGTTTTTCTTTTATTGATTGAAGTATAGCTGACTTATAATGTTGTGTTAATTTATGCTGTATGTAAAGTGTATTTTTAAAACGCTCCCCAAGGGACTTCCATAGTGGTTCAATGGCTGAAACTCCATGTTGCCGATGCAAGGGACCCAGGTTTAATCCCTGGTCATGCAGGAGATGCGGGTTCAATCCTTGGGTCAGGAAGATCCCCTAGAGAAGAGAATGGCAACCTGCTCCAGTATTCTTGCCTGGGAAATCCCATGGACAGAGGATCTTAGCAGGCTATAGTGTATGGGGTCACAAAGAGTTGGACTAGCTTAGCAATGGCACCTCACTCTAATACTCTTGCCTGGAAAATCCCATGGATGGAGAAGCCTGGTAGGCTGCAGTCCATGGGGTCATGAAGAGTCGGACATGACTGAGCGACTTCCCTTTCACTTTTCACTTTCATGCATTGGAGAAGGACATGGCAACCCACTTCAGTGTTCTTTCCTGGAGAATCCCAGGGACAGAGGAGCCTGTTGGCTGTTGGAGGCCGGTTGGAGGCCGTCTATGGGGTCGCACAGAGTTGGACACGACTGAAGTGACTTAGCAGTAGCAGCAGCAACTGAACAATAAAACAACAGGGAACTAGATCCCACATGCTGGAACTAAGACCAGGCAATCAAATAAATTATTTTTAAAAATAAAATATGTATAAAAAATAAAGCATTCCTCAAAAAAAAAAAAAAAAAAAAAAGACACTAGAACATAAGAATATTTGTAGAAGTTGCTTTTTGTAACACTTTTATAGTGAAAAAATGAATGTAAGTCAATAGTCAAATTTTGGAAAAAATCATATTATCACAGAACTTTACTTAGTGTTTATGAAGAATTAGTTAAAACATCTGCACTGTCCCAGAGGGATTCCTCTAATATTTGTTAAGTGAGAAAAGTAAAATATTTTGAAGTATAAACATTGTGCTCTTATGTCTGCAAAAATAAATCCTGAAAATGTGAAAATATGCTTGAAATTTAAAATAAAAAATACAGAAAAATACCCATATTCCTTAATATTGGCCATTGAAGCTGTTAAGTTAAGTTGCTTCAGTCGTCAACTCTGCTACCCTATGGACTATAGCCCACTAGGCTCCTTTGTCCATGGGCTTCTCCAGGCAAATGTACTGGATTGGGTTGCTGTGCCCTCCTCTAGGGGATCTTCCCAATTCAGGGATGGAACTAGCATTTCTTTTGTCTCTTGTTTTGACAGGTGAGTTCTTTACCACTGGAACCATTTGGGAAGCCCAAAATCACTCAGTCGTGTCTGACCCTGTAGCCCCATGAACTGTGTAGCCTGCCAGGGGGAATCTGTAAATAGAGAAACAGGAAGAACATGGGAACTTAAGTAAAAAGGAATAAATAATTTTTTTTAAGTACTATGCACTTTATAACTTATTGCCAATTGCATAAAAATGATATATATATTTGTCCATATCTACGTATACAGAGTTATGCCAGACGTTGACAAATATTTACATTGGTTGTCTTTGAATGAAACTTCAGGTGATTCTTTTAATACTATACTGCATTATTTCAATTTTTAAGTGATTGGCATACAACTAATACAATCAGGAAAAAAGTTATGTTCATGGTATAAGAGGAAAGAATTATACTCTTAAAAAACTTGTGATAGCAGAAACAGACTAGAATTGCATTTTTATATGCACTAAAGAGATTTGGGCCCCAAATTTCAGTCTTGCTGTTCAAGGAATCAATGAGAGATTATCTCTAGAATAAGGTCTTAAAAGGAAGTTTCTTTTATCAAAAAGTTCTTTTTTGACCCACCTTCTACAGTAACAAAAATAAAAACAAACACATGAGGCATAAAAATAAAAACAAACACATGAGGCATAAAAATAAAAACAAACACATGAGGCATAAATTTAAAATCTTTTGCACAACAAAGGAAACCATAAATAAGACAAAAATATAACCATCAGAATGGGAGAATATATCTACAAATGAAGCACCTGAGAATGGATTAACTTCTAAAATATACAAAGAAGTCATGCAGCTCAATTTCAGAATAAAAACAAATAAACCAATCAAAAAATGAGTGGAAGGCCTAAATAGACATTTTTCCAAAGAAGACATACAGATGGCCAACAAATACATGAAAAGATGGTGAACATCACTAATCATTAGAGAAATGTAAATCAAAACTACAATGAGGTACCACCTCACACTCATCAGTATGTCTACCACCAAAAAAATCCACAAACAATAAATTCTAGAGGGAGTGTGGAGAAAAAGGAATCCTCTTACCCTGTCATTGAGAATGTAAATGGTACAGCCACTATAGAGAAAAATATGGAGGTCCACTGTAAAGCTAAAAACAGATTTACCCATATTTAACCACCAATCCTACTCCTCAGCATATACCCTGAGAAAACCATAATTCAAGAGGACACCTGTGCCCCAGTGTTCACTGAGGCACTGATTACAATAGCCTGGACATGGAAGCAACCTAAATGTCCACCAACAGAGGAATGGATAAAGAAGATGTAGTGCATATGTACAAGGGAAAATTAGTTAGCCATAATAAGGAACAAAATTAGATTATTTGTAGAGATGTGGATGGACCAGGCCATGTAGGGCCACCCGGGGTGGCTGGGTCATGGTGGAGAGTTCTGACAAAATGTGGTCCACTAGAGAAGGGAATGGCAAACCACTTCAGTATTCTGGCACTGAGAACCCCATGAATATTATGAAAAGGCAAAAAGATAGATAGGACAATGAAAGATGAACTCCCATGGTTGTTAGGCACCCAATATGCTACTGGAGATCAGTGGAGAAATAATTCCAGAAAGAATAAAAGGACAGAGCCAAAGCAAAAACAATACCCAGTTGTGGATGTGACTGGTGATAGAAGTAAGGTCAGATGCTGTAAAGAGCAATATTGCATAGGAACCTGGAATGTTATGACCATGAATCAAGACAAATTGAAAGAGGCCAAACAGGAGATGGCAAGACTGAATGTAGGCATTTTAGGAATCCACAAATTAAAATGGACTGGAATGGGTGAATTTAACTCAGATGACCATTATATCTACTACTGTAAGCAGGAATCCCTTAGAAGAAATGGAGTAGCCATCATAGTCAACAAAAAGTACAAAATGCAGTACTTGCATACACTTTCAAAAATGACAGAATGATCTCTGTTCATTTCCATGGCAAACCGTTCGATATCATGGTAATCAAGTCTATGCCCCAACCAGTAATGCTGAAGAAGCTGAAGTTGAATGGTTCTATGAAGACCTACCACACCTTTTAGAACTAACACCCAAAAAGATGTCCTTTTTGTTACAGGGGACTGGAATGCAAAACTAGGAAGTCAAGAAACACCTGAAATAATAGGCAAATTTGACCTTGGAGTACAGAATGAAGCAGGGCAAAGACTTTTGCTAATAGACTTTTGCCAAGAGAATGCACTGGTCATAGCAAACACCCTCTTCCAACAACACAAGAGAAGACTCTAAACATGGAGATCACCGGATGGCCAACCCCAAAATCAGATTTAGAGAAGCTCTATGCAGTCAGCAAAAACAAGACCGTGAGCTGTCTGTGGCTCAGATCATGAACTCCTTATTGTCAAATGCAGACTGAAATTGAAGAAAGTTGAGAATACCACTAGATCATTCAGGTATGACCTAAATCAAATCCTTTATGATTATACAGTGGAAGTGAGAAATAGATTTAAGTGACTAGGTCTGATAGACAGAGTGCCTGATGAACTATGAATGGAGGTTCATGACATTGTACAGGAGACAGATCAAGACCATCCCCAAGAAAACGAAATGCAAAAAAGCAAAATGGCTGTCTGAGGAGGCCTTACAAATAGCTGTGAAAAGTAGAGAAGTGAAAAGCAAAGGAGAAAAGGCAAGATATACCTATCTGAATGTAGAGTTCCAAAGATAGCAAGGAGAGATAAGAAAGCCTTCCTCAGTGATCAGTACAAAGAAATAGAGGAAAATAATTGAATGGGAAAGAGGCAATGGCAACGAACTCCAGTACTCTTACCTGGAAAATCCCATAGACAGGGGGGCCTGGAGGGCTGCAGTCCATGGGGTCACCAGGAGTCGGACACGACTGAGCAACTTCGCTTTCACTTTTCACTTTCATGCATTGGAGAAGGAAATGGCAACCCACTACAGTATTCTTGCCTGGAGGTTCCTGGTGGGCTGCCATCTATGGGGTTGCACAGAGTCTGACACAACTGAAGTGATGCAGCAGCAGCAGCAGCAGCAGCAGCAGCAGAGATATCTTCAGGAAAATTAGAGATAACAAGGGAATATTTCATACAAAGATTGGCTCAATAAAGGACAGAAATAGTATGGACCAAACAGAAGTGAAAGATATTAAGAAGAGGTGGCAAGAATACACAGAAGAACTATACAAAAAAGATCTTCATGACCCAGATAATCACGATGGTATGATCATTCACCTAGAGCAAGACATCCTAGAATGTGAAGTCAAGTGGCCCTTAGGAAACATCACTATGAACAAAGCTAGGGGAGATGATGGAATTCCAGTTGAGCTATTTCAAATCCTAAAAGATGATGCTGTGAAAGTGCTGCACTCAATATGCCAGCAAATTTGGAAAACGCAGCAGTGAAAACAGGAATGGAAAAAGTCAATTTTCATTCCAATCCCAAAGAAAGGCAATGCCCAAAAATGCTCAAACTACCGCATAATTGTACTCATCTCACAGCTAGCAAAGTAATGCTCAAAATTCTCCAAGCCAGGCTTCAGTAATATGTAAACCATGAACTTCCAGATGTTCAAGCTGGCTTTAGAAAAGGCAGAGGAACCAGTGATCAAATTACCAACATCGACTGGGAGCATCGAAAAAGCAAGAGAGTTTCAGAGAAACATATATTTCTGTTTATTGACTTTGCCAAGCTTTTGACTGGGTGGATCACAATAAACTGTGGAAAATTCTGAAAGAGATGGGAATACCAGACCACTGACCTGCTTTTGAGAAACCTGTGTGCAGATCAGGAAACAAGAGTTAGAACTGGACATGGAACAACAGACTGGTTCCAAATCGGGAATGGAGTACATCAAGGCTGTATATTGTCACCCTGCATACTTAACTTCTAGCAGAGTAAATTATGAGAAATGCTGGGCTGGATGAAGCACAAGCTCGAATCAAGACTGCCAGGAGAAATATCAATAAGCTCAGATATACAGATGACACTACCATTATGGCAGAAAGTGAAGAAGATCTAAAGAGCCTCTTGACGAAAGTGAATGAGGAGAGTGAAAAAGTTGGCTTAAAGCTCAACATTCAGAAAACTAAGATCATGGCATCTGGCTCCATCACTTCATGGCAAATAGATGGGGAAACAGTGGCTGACTTAATTTTAGTGGGTGCTCCAAAATCAATACAGATGATGATAGCAGCCGTGAAATTTAAAAAACGCTTACTCCTCGGAAGGAAAATTATGACCAACCAAGACAACATATTAAAAAGCAAAGAGAAAAAATATCATATATTAACACAGCATGTTGAATCTAGAAAAATGGTATAATTGGTCCAATTTGCAAAGCTGAAATAGACACACACACATAGAGAACAAACTTATGGAGACTGGTGAATGGGGGGAGGTGGGACAAACTGGAAGACNAAGATATTAAGAAGAGGTGGCAAGAATACACAGAAGAACTATACAAAAAAGATCTTCATGACCCAGATAATCACGATGGTATGATCATTCACCTAGAGCAAGACATCCTAGAATGTGAAGTCAAGTGGCCCTTAGGAAACATCACTATGAACAAAGCTAGGGGAGATGATGGAATTCCAGTTGAGCTATTTCAAATCCTAAAAGATGATGCTGTGAAAGTGCTGCACTCAATATGCCAGCAAATTTGGAAAACGCAGCAGTGAAAACAGGAATGGAAAAAGTCAATTTTCATTCCAATCCCAAAGAAAGGCAATGCCCAAAAATGCTCAAACTACCGCATAATTGTACTCATCTCACAGCTAGCAAAGTAATGCTCAAAATTCTCCAAGCCAGGCTTCAGTAATATGTAAACCATGAACTTCCAGATGTTCAAGCTGGCTTTAGAAAAGGCAGAGGAACCAGTGATCAAATTACCAACATCGACTGGGAGCATCGAAAAAGCAAGAGAGTTTCAGAGAAACATATATTTCTGTTTATTGACTTTGCCAAGCTTTTGACTGGGTGGATCACAATAAACTGTGGAAAATTCTGAAAGAGATGGGAATACCAGACCACTGACCTGCTTTTGAGAAACCTGTGTGCAGATCAGGAAACAAGAGTTAGAACTGGACATGGAACAACAGACTGGTTCCAAATCGGGAATGGAGTACATCAAGGCTGTATATTGTCACCCTGCATACTTAACTTCTAGCAGAGTAAATTATGAGAAATGCTGGGCTGGATGAAGCACAAGCTCGAATCAAGACTGCCAGGAGAAATATCAATAAGCTCAGATATACAGATGACACTACCATTATGGCAGAAAGTGAAGAAGATCTAAAGAGCCTCTTGACGAAAGTGAATGAGGAGAGTGAAAAAGTTGGCTTAAAGCTCAACATTCAGAAAACTAAGATCATGGCATCTGGCTCCATCACTTCATGGCAAATAGATGGGGAAACAGTGGCTGACTTAATTTTAGTGGGTGCTCCAAAATCAATACAGATGATGATAGCAGCCGTGAAATTTAAAAAACGCTTACTCCTCGGAAGGAAAATTATGACCAACCAAGACAACATATTAAAAAGCAAAGAGAAAAAATATCATATATTAACACAGCATGTTGAATCTAGAAAAATGGTATAATTGGTCCAATTTGCAAAGCTGAAATAGACACACACACATAGAGAACAAACTTATGGAGACTGGTGAATGGGGGGAGGTGGGACAAACTGGAAGACGGGTTGACATATATACAGTATTGATACCATGTAAAAAACAGGTAGGTAACTAATGAGAACCTACTTGAAAGCTCAGAGAACTCTACTCAATGCTCTGTGGTTACCTAAATGAGAAGGAAATAAAAAAGAGAGGGGATATATGTAAATATGCCGTGATTCACTTTGCTGTAGAGTAGAAGCCAACACAAAATTGTAAAGCAACTATACTCCAATAAAATGAACTAAAAATAAATTTTTTTTTAATGTTTTAGATTTTCTTAAGATACTAAATTGGTTTTATCTGGAGAATTTTCCAAAAGTAAAAGACATTGCTCTAAAATAATAAGAAAAGAAGAGAGATGACTGAGCTAGAAACAATTTAGTGGAGAAATAAGTCTAGATTACATTCCTGAAAGCTAAAGATTTCCATTGCTTAAGTGTAGCATCACAGGTATACCTAAGAGAATTATATATCTCAATTAATCATTTTAAAAAATAATGAGCATTCACTTGGTGAAATGAGTTGCAATCAATTTATCTTGCTTAATATTCAAAGAACTGAACTTAATTTCAAGACAGTGATCTTATGGGAGCAAAGCCTAGGAACATTATATATTTCAAACTACTTTTACATAAAGACTTCTTTCCTTTTCAACTGAAAAATTGCCTCTGTATTATAAATCAGTTTTACTCAAGAATCTTAATAATCCCATCAGCATGTTAGGCAAATATTACTGAGAATTTAAAATTATGTGCTGCCCCTTCTTCATTGGGAGAAATTTTTACGATTGATTTTTAGATGTCTTTTCACTTTATTGTGTTTCATACATGGCAATTTTTGTTATTGTTGTTTTAAATCTGCCAGTTTAATGTGAATGTCATATCAGTATTGTCTAAATTTGTTCTGGGAATCATCTGCTCTGTTGCCCTTTGACTTAATGTAATAAATATATTTCTGCTATATATGTCTGATATATGCCCAAAGAAGGATAACATACTTGTTGATAGTGTTGCATGGTAACCATGGTTCTTGTCACTAAGAGCTTTTCATTTTTCATGACAGAGTTCCTTACATCACTTGAACATGAGTTGTTAATGTAGGTGCTTGACATAGTGTTCTGCCTATTAGAATGAAGAAAGAAAATCACTCTCACATTTGTGTCTGTAACACTCTTTGAATACTAGCCTATAACTTTCTCTCCTCCTATTATTCTGTAATGATGGGAGGAAAAAAATTGTTATTTTGGCTTTTGAGAGAAATTTGCCTTTATTTTGAAAAAGTTATAGTTTTCAAGATTTTTATTTATTTACTTTTTGCTGCAAATATGGGCAAAGAAGTATTCCAGCAGCTGTGACAATTTAGCTCAAATGGATCATTTATATTGGCAAACATATGTACCATAAGCCATAAAAGGCAGCTTGTGAAGCTATTAAATGGTGAAATTCTACTTCAATGTTCGTTAAAACTTTGGAGACAGTAATTCTTTTAACTAAGCTTTGAAGGATGAATCAATATTCAGGTTAAGGGATGGGGTCAAGTATAACTGATTATAGACATAATGGTAATGCTATGTCATTACGATGATAATCATCAGGTATGATACCTTATTTTAAGACAAAACTTACCTTTTGACAATCATTTCTATGGTAGAATGTAAGAAAAGTTTTATCTTGGACAGAATTTCTTCTTCTTTTTTTTTCTATGCTAATCTGTGACCAGTTGCTTTAGGAAATAAGTATTTACCTTAAAGATTTAACTTCTTGGTGTGAACAGCTAGGTGGAAGGAAAGAATAAGAGTAGATTTACATATCATTTTAGGAACTTTCTGAAAAGAAATAGATTAAAGCCCCAATTGTTTCAAAGTGATTCAAACCTCACTGACATCTTGCATTTTACAGGAGACAGGGTCACTATTGATCCCAAATAGAAACTCATTATAAAGAAAAGGGTGTGGGCTAGTGAGCTGACTCAAGAGCAAATCTGAATATCAGAAGAATGCTAGTTCTGGCATAGTTTGTGTCCTAGGCTAGAAGCTCTCTCCAACCTCATGCACACTGGCCTAGTGATCTTTTGGTCACAGTAGCTGGAAATGAAATCTGAATCAAAAGGATTTTAAATTCGGGAACTCAAGCTTGATGTACCAGTAGAAACTATGCAAGCATGTGTACTGCACAGAAGTGACCAAGGACACAACTTGTGTGTGAATAACACAAGAAGTAGTTATGATAAGAAATCAAGGGTAATTTTGGTTAAAAAAATTAAAGAAAAGACCTCTCGATTATCTCTTTCCATCTGTCTCTCAACATTCATGACTGACTCCTGAGGTCTAGATAAGGAAGCCCTGAGGATTCATGTACTATGCTAACAGTTCAGGCACAAAAAGGAAATCTTGGAACACTTATTAATAAATTCATGAAGTGTTTGAATAAATATATTTTAAAAATACTGATTAAGAATACTCTTAACTTTTTCTTTTGTTAGAGCAAACACAAAAAGATATGTTTGGAAAAATATTAACACTTCAAAAGATTATAAATATTAAAGTTACCTAAAAAATTAAGCTTTAAATATTTAAGAAACAGGTTTATATATAATACACCTTTTCTCCACAGTTATATAAATACAGTTTCACAGTATTCCACTGTAATAAAATTTGCGTAACATTATTAAGATTGAAACTTTCTTTAAGAAGGCCCATGTGTCACTTTCAGGGAGAAAGAAATAGATTCAACTTCCAGATAGAGTACTAGTAGTTAATCTAGGTGTAAGCCATAATCTCATTATTTTCATAATGTTCTTAATATTGCAGTCTTCCTATTAATGTCTTATCAAAAATCAGAAGTTACTCTATAAGTGTGACTGGTGTTTCAACCAAATGAGTTGCAGAATTATTAGAGAAAGTTGAAAATATGGACCATATGTCCTAAAATGTAAATAAAATGACTTTTTTTTAAAGATAAAGGGAAAAGAAAATATCTTTCAGAAAGGAGGACAAACATGGGCCCCGTGCTCCTACTTACTCTTCTTGAACAAATCATGCCCACAGTTAGTTGACTACATTATCTTTTCTGATTAGCCTCAGACTAACTTTGAAGTCAGGGTACCAGGCATCCATTATTCATAAAACAGAGTCAGAATTACAGATAAAAATAACCACCTACACTTCAATTAGGTATATGACAGAGATTGTGCATGAGTTATTTGACAATGTTTTTTCTGATTACAAACATGTTACATGTTGCTGTAGAATTAAAAAGCACAAGCTTAAAGACTGATGTTAAAAACATAAGTAAAACATCTGGATTTAAGAACTATTAGTATTTTAGCACTAGCTAGTTGCCAAATAAGGTCCGTCTAGTCAAGGCTATGGTTTTTCCTGTGGTCATGTATGGATGTGAGAGCTGGACTGTGAAGAAGGCTGAGTGCCAAAGAATTGATGCTTTTGAGCTGTAGTGTTAGAGAAGACTCTTGAGAGTCCCTTGAACTGCAAGGAGATCCAACCAGTCCATTCTGAAGGAGATCATCCCTGGGATTTCTTTGGAAAGAATGATGCTAAAGCTGTAACTCCAGTACTTTGGTCACCTCATGTGAAGAGTTGAGTCATTGGAAAAGACTCTGATGCTGGAAGGGATTGGGGGCAGGAGGAGAAGGGGACGACTGAGGATGAGATGGCTGGATGGCATCACGGACTCGATGGACCCTAGTCTGATTGAAGTCCGGGAGTTGGTGATGGACAGGGAGGCCTGGCATGCTGCGATTCATGGGGTTGCAAAGAGTTGGACACGACTGAGCGACTGAACTGAACTGAAACATTCACCTTTTACAAATATTATTTGTGTGCATAAAGTGTGTATGTATTCTTTAAATTTGAGACAATATAATTTGACCCATCCTCATTTTTATTTTTCCAGTCCAGAGTAAAATAATTTTTCCAGATAAATTTCTCAACAAATATTCTTCAAAATCATTTTGCAGGTGAAATACTTTTCCATTGCATAGTTAGACTAGTCTTGATTCCTGCCACTCTCTTTCTCCCAGATATTCATGATGTTTTTTTACTTTTTCCTTAAGAAAAATGACAAACTCCATACAAATAAATAATTTCTATTTTAGCAAAATTGGTGGTGATAGTTAAGACAGAGTATTATTATACTTTTGCAAATTTGCTCCAACAAATGTTCTGACAGATGATTTAGAATGTGGTGAGGAAAAGATGCAGACCCAATGCATTTTGAAAGAGTTGACAAATCAGAACTAGCAGGCAGCATAGTGTGAGCAGATTACATCCATGACAACTAGGACTGAAAGACCTCAGATCTGGCTTTCTTTCTCCATAAAAGCCAGTATGCAAATAGGCCTCTAATCTTTTCAAATTCAGATTTGTCGGTATGGAGTCCCCAGTACATAGCATAAAAATCTATATCAGAGTCTGAATCTATAACACCAATAATATCTTAGAAATCTTCACTCCTTTCATTATGAAAAAGGGTAAGTTCTCTGTTATCTTTGTAAATTCCACTTTTTTTTTTTTTTTTGGTCCTCTCTGTTCCACTCTCTAGAATCATTTATATACGAGAAGAAAGAAAGAAGAGTAGGAGAAAGTATTGACTTCTTTGGGCTAGAGACTAGAGAAGATACAATGCAATTTTTAAAAATAGATTATAAAGATCAAAACAACACAGTAAAGTTTTAAGTATAAAATTGGGATCTGTTTTAGAAATGATTTTATGAGAACTCAAATGACCTCATAAAATTGTTGGCCAAAATATGACGTTAATTTTTGAAGTAACATTTCAAATAGGTTATCTAATCATGGATACAGTAAACATTTGGGAAATAAACTTTATTCCTATCTCCAGTAATTTGGTAGAGTAGAAATCTTCCCCAAGAATTGTCTGGTGTCCTTTCAAATACACAAAACTCTAAGTTGGAAGTGTATATAGCCAAGAAATTCTACTGCTAAGCTGCTAAGTCACTTCAGTCGTGTCTGACTCTGTGCAACCCTATAGAGGGCAGCCCACCAGGCTCCGCCATCCCTGGGATTCTCCAGGAAAGAACACTGGAGTGGGTTGCCATTTCCTTCTCCAATGTATGAAAGTGAAAAGTGAAAGTGAAGTCGCTCAGTCATGTTTGACTCTTCAAGACCCTATGGACTGCAGCCTACCAGGCTTCTCCGTCCATAGGATTTTCCAGGCACGAGTACTGGAGTGGGGTGCCATTGCCTTCTCCATTACATTTCCTTTAAGAACTTTGTGTTTTCATCTTTCTTGATCAAGACAATGTTTCATGATTTGGAAGTAGATGTTATAGTGAATAACTTATGGAGTTATGGGAACTAAATTTAACTAGTAAGCGTGAAAACCTAAGATTAGTAGGTTAACAAAATGATGCTCTTTTGTATCATGCCATACCCCAGGAGTGCCAGTTTACAATATTTTGCTTATAAGCCACTGAATCATGTTCATCAGCATACAGAAAATGTTGAATACTTCCATTAATCATTTGGTTGCATTATAAAAGCATAGCACATCTAACGCATTTTCTAATGTTTTCAAATTTAGTGCTATTCCCCAAATAAGATTTTCAAACCAAAAATATATGTAATTGTTTAAAAATATTATCACATAGACTCATAATAATTTCCAAATCGGGAGCAAGAATCTAGGCTGATACACAAAACAATTCATTAATACATAGGAAGAAAATGGTAAAGATCTTTTTTTTAAGTCACCTCTATTAATTTGCTCAGGGTGCCATAACAAAATACCATAAGTGGTGGCTTAAACAACAGAAATGTATATATCATAATTCTAGAGGCTGAGAAGTCCATCAAAGTGTCAGCTAAGTTAGTTCCTAGTGAGAGCTTTTGTTGAACCGAACGGTTCCTCGCCGTGTATCCGTCGCCCCAAGGACCACCAAGACCACGTTTCGATGCAAACAGCAAGAGCATTTTATTATATCGGCACACCGGAGTTCCATCTCCTTAAGCAAGGAGCGAACTCCGAGTGCTGTTACATGGTAGCTTTTAAGCACAAAAACCACAAACGGGCGTGGGCAAGGGGAAACAGTTTGATTGGTTACAGGTGTTGACCATTTGGAGGATTGGTCCATTGATAACAGGTTACAACTGTTGACTAGGTGNAAGTCTATCTAGGAATACAGTAGCCAATTCAGAGGGTCCCTGAGTTACCTTTCTTACCTTTGCCAAATTTGTGGGGCATCTTGCAGCCCCACGGAGACCTGCCACCAGAGCTTGGCGATAAACCCTCAGGCACTCCTTACCTGCAGGAGTATTATAGTCCCAGTTAGGTCTAGTTAACGGAAATCCAGCTTCTATCTCGTCTGGCAGCACAGTTGGGTGCCCATCATCTCCCGGCACATTTTTCCGGGCCTCCAGTAGCACCCGCTGCCTCTCCTCAGTAGTGAGGAGGGTCTGCAGAAGCTGCTGACAATCATCCCAAGTAGGCTGGTGCGAGAAAACAAGAGACTCAGTTAAGGAAGTAAGGGCCTGGGGGTTTTCAGAGAATGAAGGATTGTGAGTTTTCCAGTTATAAGATTTGAGGTGGAGAATGGCCAGTATTGCATCGGCCGGTTCCCCAGGTTATCAGGTGGACCATACTCCCAGAGGGGGAGGATGGTAGACTCTGGGGTGCCAGCCCGGTGGCTTCGCATTCCTGCCGCCAGTCCTGTCCCCACTTCTTCTGGTTCCGGCGGGGCGGTAGGTCTGGCCATCAGGGTCGTAGGGGGCAGGCTCGGCAGGGGGGCCAGTGCTGGGGGATAGGGTGGAGGAGGGTCTAGTAGCAGGAGATCAGTTTGGGTGTCTGGGTAAACTTTCTTTGCCCGGGCTACTGGTTTGTTCTTCTCTGCTGCAGGTTTTAGAGCAAAAACCTCGGTCGTTATTCCCGGCGACGTTCCTGTGGGGGAAAGAAAAGGCCGGACCCACGCCAGGGGAGATAGGATGAGATCCTCCCATACTATGATGTAGGGCACCTGGTCCAGATGCCCCTGGGGACCAGGAGTGAAAACTGCTGACTTAACTTGCCTGACCTGATCCAAAGAAAAAGACCCTTCGGGTGGCCACCCTGTTTGAAAGCTGGGCCACTCTGTGGAACACAGAGTCTGCCACTTTTCCTTTTTTACGTCTACTGAAAGATTATAAGCCCTGGTTTTAACTTCCGTCCAATGGTCCATAGTCAGAGATAAAAGGGTTGTCATAGTCTGTCCCATAGCGGCTGAGTCATGGAAAAGGCAAATAAGGACTATAAACAAGGTCCAAAGGCTTGACAGAAAAATGAGACAAAGACGACCACTGGGTGCCTCCCACAAAACTGAGACAAAATCAAATGGGAGCTTTCTCAGATGCTCCACCTGAATCAGATGAAGGGGGTTCGAATTGAGCCCCCCTTCCAGACAGACGTCCTGGGCGTCCCCAGGGATCGTCATGAACCTGTCCCAAGGACAGACTATCAGAAAATCAGGTGGGGGCAGCAGTGATCCAGGCACAGAAAGACGACAGAACGGAAAACACAAAGGCAATGCTCGAGTGTACTTCCGAATCCTGAAGTCATGGTGTCTGGGGCTATCGGAGATCCCGGACGAGCCCCCACATGTTGAACCGAACGGTTCCTTGCCATGTATCCATTGCCCCAAGGACCACCAAGACCAGGTTTCGATGCAAACAGCAAGAGCATTTTATTATACCGGCGCGCCGGGGTTCCGTCTCCTTAAGCAAGGAGCGAACTCCAAGTGCTGTTACATGGTAGCTTTTAAGCACAAAAACCACAAACGGGCGTGGGCAAGGGGAAACAGTTTGATTGGTTACAGGTGTTGACCATTTGGAGGATTGGTCCATTGATAACAGGTTACAACTGTTGACCAGGTGGTGCCCCTGTGGCGGGCAGTTTCTCAGAACAACAGCTCTTCTGGAAAGTCCCAAGAAAGTTTTATAGGTCACATTTTCATGAATCAGGGATAAACAGGCCATGTTTCCGTGAGTCCGAGATAACCCTGGGGCAGTTTGGAAAATCTCTTATACTAAAAAAACACATTTTTACACTTTCTTTCTGACTTGCAGACAGGTGTCTACTTGCTGTGTCTCTGGGGCATCTTCCTGACCCAGGGATTGAACCCAAGTCCCATGCATTGCAGGCAGATTCTTTACACTAAGCCACTAAGGTAGCCATATGTTTAGTATGTCTCATTAAAAGACACTAAAAGAGGCCTTTGTACAAGCAGCAAAGTTTGGAGACTGCTAATCTAGAGCATATTTTAATTCTAGTGGTGAGAAATTTACTGTGTCTCAAGATAGCACAGTCCATTTTTAGTTAAGTATGTTGGAAGTTTTCTAGTATTTTCAGTTAAAATGTATTTCACAGTACTGCTCATTCATTGTGTTCACTTCTGCTACTTTATATCAAATAACCCGTCCCTCCTTTCATGTCAGAGCCAGTTTGATTACATTTAATGCAATGATTAAATTTAATTCAATGCATTTAAATATTCAGTCTCGCTTATGCCACTGAATGTTGGGGATATAATCCATACCCCCATGACTTTATGGTACATTTCTGGAGATATTCAATAACAAGGATTACTTTATTGACTTAAGGTCAGATCAAGGAAAAAGATGTAATTATATGAAGTGATGGGTGTTAGCTAAATTCTGCAATATATACATACATCAAATTATTCCTTAAATTAATGCAATGTTATACAATTTTTTTTTTTTGGTAAAATAAGCTCTTTAATGCTTCAAACATTAACAGCCTTCTAGGGAGAGAGCAAAGTTCAGATCTTGAAGTCCCCAAAGTGAGAGAGAATAAGGCATTCTCAGGAAGTGCCAGCAATTCAATAAATCTCAGGCAGATCAGGTAGTTAATGCTGAAATCTAATGTAGAATTAGATCAAGAAAATCCCTGTCAGTAATGGTAAAAGTTGAGATTTTATATGTGGGATAATAAATAACAGTTAAAGAAATTTAAATCTGGGAATGATATACTTAGTGTTTCGAGAAGTCCTTTCCAGTTATACAGTGAATAAAATGATTGGATATTCATAGGCCAAGGAGGTAAGTATTTGTGGTACTCAAAATATCTACCTAGGCTAGAAAAGAATTGATAGTGGTGTGGCATTGCAAGAACTATCAATTCCATTTCCACAACTTGTGTGTGTGTGTGTGTTGGGAAGGGGTGTAATATGGGGACAGTTATTTACTTGTAAGATCTTAAGACAAAGAAGTGAAAGCTCATTGATAAGATTGAGGATGTGGAAATAATTACTCATGAGTATTTCAAATGACACAACAAGTGCCTTTGAGAAGTAAAATCAAGCAACAGAAGTTCAGAAGACTATGATGACAAAGTATGACTGAATACAGAAAAAAACATAATTAGAAGGACTAATGTTTGCAAGGTAACCAAGTTAAAGAGGGATATATAAACCAGGTGGATAAAACTTGGCTTTAAAAAGTGTGTATGATATATGTATGTATAGTATGTTGCATTAAAAAAGAAGCTACTAATAGAGACTTGTGTACAAGCAGTAAAGTTTAGAGAGTGCTAATCTAGGGCATATTTTAGTTCTAGTGGTGAGAAACTTACTCCATCCCCTCAAAATTTCCACCCTCTCAAAATCTCCATGCCCTGGTAGGTGATACAATGCAGACCTTTCTAGAGGGAGTCATTGATAGCCAAAACTGATAATTCTTCTGAGGCCATCCTTTCCCAGTTGACCAAGCTAGCTGTATGTTAAAAACAGCTGCACTGCCAAACAATTTCTTTGTGTTAAGCCCCTCTAGACTAAAGAGCTCCAGTTCCTAACTCTTCTTTCTAGGATCTGAGACTATATCTTTTCATAAACTTGATTGGTCTTCACAAAAGAGATTACAGTTTGCTTATCACCACAGAGCAGCTTATAAAATTTATTTTTTAATATGTACCATATTTGTTGCAAAAAGTGGCTAAAATAAGTGATATTAAAGTATGTTAGTGAGAAAAATGAGATAATAGGACAAAGATTAGGTTAAAAAAATAGAAGTCAATAGTAAGGTTAAGAATATAAAATATATGCTGTTAAAATCTTGCATAATTGGTAAATCTAGGCTACAAATTTGGCTGTACTATTTCTTAATGTATATAGTATTTGTGTGTGATGTGTACATATGTTTGATATGTACATGTGTGTGAAGGTGTGCATGTGTATCTGGTCTTGATTTACAAAAAGAGAATAGTCAGAGAGCCATAAAGGCAGTAGTTTTTTGTGACTCTATTAGCGTTAACCTCAGAATGTTTAAAGGCTTCAATGTGCATGGCCTTTTGTGATGAATCTATCATCTGTGATTTCTGTTCACCAAAAGTTTGCTAAAAGGCAAAGCCCAAGAGAATGATATACTAAGGCTGTCAAAGATCACAGCAATCACTCCAAAATCCATTTCTGAACATCTAAACCTGTGAAGTTTATGGAGATTTGGGAGTCCCATGCCTCTTGAAAATTCTTCTCTACAACTAATCATACCAAGATAAATTTGGTAAATGACAATATTGACCCCACACTATGGCCAAGTCAATTATTCTAGATTAAAACAGTTCTGACATTGCATATGAATTAGCTAATCTCACAGGTGCTCTGATCTGAAGTCAGCAGTCCTGGTTGACTTTGGCCATGGCACCTGAACTACTAAAGTAAGAAACCATTTTGGGCAGCTCAGATCTTTTAATGAATCTAAATTAGGGCTGTAATGAACCAAAGTAAATAAATAAAAGATGCTGATTAAAAAATGAAGTAGGAGGAATGAACCAATTTTGTTATGATTTTTCTTATATATCTTGACAATAAAGAAAAAGAAATACATAATTTCAAACACTACATAAAATAAGGTAAATCTGTTCTTGAATCTATGTCTAAAAGTTTCACACCATAGAATTCCTCAGTGATTATATGCTTTCTCTTACATACTACAAAGATACACATGGGAACTTTATTTAAACCAAAGCAGAAAATAATTTGAAAAATAATATTAAAAAAGAAAATGTATGTATAAGTAAATCACTTTGCTGCTCAACAGAAATTAACATAATGTTATAAATAAACTATACTTGAATTAAAAATAAAAGATACATAAATATTGTAAGTGACTCACCAAGACATTTAATTCTTTATTCACCTAGGTATGTACTTCCCTAAGGAATATACTTCTGCAGGAATGTACTTGGCATATACTACCTAAAATAACCTCCAATTTATAGTAAAAAGACATCAAAAGTTTCTCATAGACAGTGATTGTAAGGACTTTGCATTTAGGGTTTGGGGAAAAGCATCATTGTTAGTCATCAAAAAAAAAATAGTTTCATTATTTAGCCCTTTTTAAAATTTGTAATCTCAACTTCTATTTCTTTGGATTCTTTCAGCCTTAATCCTATAGTCTTCCCACTTTTTACTTATTCCCATCAGTTCAACCTTTTATCATTCTTTCCTGGCCTATACAAGAAAGGTATGTTTAGTCATTAATACCTGAGTATAAATTAGTTATTATGGACTGCCTCTCAGGACAATGGTAAATTCAGATGATGATAATTTAAATTATATGCCTGATAGAAATATTTTATAACTGAGAGATATACAGAAGAACAGAACATATAAAATTTTACTACTGATATTAAGATTTATTGAGAGTTACTCTGTGAAGTTCTTATATGTTTTCCAAATAATATCTCATTTAAAATTCACAGCAGCCCTATAAGGTAAGATCTATAGTTGTCATCATTAATACACATGGGGAAATTATGATAAATAGAAATTAACTAACTTTCCTATCTAGGTTTTAAATATTTTTCTCTTATGTAAACCCAAGTTCTTCTTCTAGCATTCAAACTTAGTCTAGCTTAAAAATGGCACCTTTAAAAGATGTATGTTACAATGTCTATATAAAAATCACAAAAGGAAAAAGATATATAGTAACATGGGATACTTATTTTTAAATTATAAATATTTATCAGCTAATTTAAATCATCTTTGTAACAATCTAACCCTTAAACATATATATATATATGTAATATAAAGTAAATTTATGTATAGTAACATATTCATTGTAGATGACTTAGAAAATGTATAAACATTTAACAATACAAACGTTTTAATTATGAGCAATTTTAACAACCACAGGAAGCCACCACTTTGGTGAATTTCTTTCTAACCACATATTTATAGCTTGTGGTGAATGGTGTTGGATTCATGATCTCCGAAGGAGAGAATTTCAGTTCAGGATCAAAGATGTGACTTCAGTAACTCAGAGCTTTGTTTGGCAAAAGATTTATTAGAGTGAAAAAGACACTAAGCTTAGGACATAGACAGCAGAAGGGGGCAGAGAGTGCCCCACTCACTAGTTTTATCAAGGCCTTATTATTCAGAAGGTTCTTAAGAAGAAACATATCCTCAAGCAAGGTACATTGTTGTTATATAATCATTAGTACAGAGTTTAAGGAAAACATACCCTTGAGTAAGATGAATTGTTTTGTTGTATAATCATTAGCTCTGGACTTAAAGAAAGTTAGTTTTAGAAGAAATAGATTGTTGCCATAACAATTTAGAGCTTAAGAAAAAAGATGTCTTATGTGACTAAGACAGGAGAAGGAAATGGTAACCCACTCCAGTATTCTTGCCTAGAGAATCCTGTGGACGGAGGAGCCTGGTGGGCTGCTGTCCGCAGGGTCGCACAGAGTCGGACATGACTGAAACGACTTAGCATGCACGCATGCATTGGAGAAGGAAATGGCAGCCCACTCCAGTATTCTTACCTGGAGATCCCAGGGATAGAGGAGCCTGGTGGGCTGCCGTCTATAGGGTCTCACAGAGTCAGACACGACTGAAGTGACTTAGCAGCAGCAGCAGTGACTAAGACAAAGGTAAACAAACAAACAAAAAAATTCTGTCATTTTCTCCATCTGGGGGGCACCAGATCCCTTATCAACCTAAGAATTGATTCTCTCAATATACATGTACATATAAGGATTTTCTTTTACTTACTGTGTCAGTTCTAGCAGTCTGATAATATTCATTCCATTCTGCCATTCATATGNTGACTAAGACAAAGGTAAACAAACAAACAAAAAAATTCTGTCATTTTCTCCATCTGGGGGGCACCAGATCCCTTATCAACCTAAGAATTGATTCTCTCAATATACATGTACATATAAGGATTTTCTTTTACTTACTGTGTCAGTTCTAGCAGTCTGATAATATTCATTCCATTCTGCCATTCATATGCACTGGCCCAGACACTGAAAAGCCAACTCTCTATAAGATCTGTTCAAATAAGTAAGAATGCTTTCTCCACAGTGTATTAAAATTAACAGTGACACATAGATACTTCTATTTTCTTTGTCACTGCCATATAGGAGACCTTTGCTGATTCTTCTCCCCTACAAATAGCCAGGTTTTAGAAATTGATATTGTCCCTTAGTTATCTTTCAAATTCATTTAGCACCAAAGAACAATGTTTTCTATGCTGTGGGAGTCAGACAGCATAAATTAAATTAAACTAAGAATACACTGAAGACTGAAGATCAGATCACAAGTCTTTTCAAACTTAAACATTTAACTAATCCACAATTGTAAGAGTTTTAAATAAGTATGACAGCAAAATTAATTTGGAACCAAATAAGACTGTACATTTTTTTAATATTGCTAAGTTTATTCAGCAGAGTCTCACCAGGAATATTAACATCATCCCCTAGTCTTGTGCATATATTATTATATGTGTCCATTGATATTTACAGAGTAGGTTTGAGTGAACTTCTTAAGCTTATGAGAATAAGATCCATTTTTATAGCTTTTATGCCTTACTGAAAGAAATACACTTGAATTATTTCTAAGTATATAATAACTTGATGGGTTTATAGAATATTGGAACACATCATTATCTATTGTGTATGTCCCTAGGTTCTAAAAGGATATTCCCCTTGCAGTCTCTGGAATTTGCTGAGTAAGCTAGTTGATTTAATTTGGACATTTTAAAATCAAGAATGCTATGCCTTCTACTTCATGTTACCTGAGGGAGCATTTCATACATTGTTTCCCCATATATTCATTAAAAATATAAATTCCTCAAGTGGTGTACATGAAGCATTGTTTATGGTAGCAGGGCACACCTGGGATCTGGTATATAGGAATATAAGGTAATAACATAAATCAGTTCATCACTGGTATGTAATATACCTCTCTGTCCATTGAAATCAGCCTGAGGAAAAGAACAGTGAGGTTTATTATACTTTTTTTTTCTATTTCCATATAGTTTATCTCAGATTACTTTTAAGTTCTCAGAAAGGAAATAATAGTAAAACTCTTTAATATAGACCAGAAAATACATTTATGCTTTTCAAAGTGTTTAAGTAATTCTTTGAAACCACCTTCAATGTAAATTTATGTTAAACATTAAAAAATTATAAGAATTATAATATATAAACTTTTACTTTATTACTGCTAAACACAGGTTTCATAAATTTTATTTTTGAGACAAACTGATATTTAATATAAAATTTAGTTTGACTTAATTTAGCATAGAAGGTATTTATTTTTATTAGAGTTCTGTTACTGTATAAAATAGGTGTTAAAGTATATTTTGGTATAAACCTCTTCAACATGCTTGCAGGTGTCATGTGAAATACTCTTTTTAAACTATAAGAAACTTCACCTTTAACTATGAACAAAATTATTTGCATGGCATAGTTGTATATTAGGTAATTTTAAAACTAATCTTTCTAGATGTTGTATATTTAACAAGAAAAAGTTACAACTAGAGAATTTTATCTTTTGATTTTAAGAAAAATAATTCAGCTTCTATATAACAAAAGAACAAGTTAATAAATTAAAAAGTAGGCTATATTTCATCATGTTTTTCATTCTCTTCCTGTCCCAAAGGCAATGATTATAAATCTGTGAATCAGAGAAACACTGCAGAAATTTCAATATCTTAATTTTAATATTATTTATCAGTAAAGATTAAACTTTAAATGATTGCTAACTGGTCATTTATAAAATGACTGTCAAATGTTTTTGCTCTAACTGGTGTAGCTAATGCAAAAGCAATAAAATACTACCCAATATACAACTTGCATTTATAAATCATACATTTTCCCATCTAACTAAAAGATACCCATGGACCTCTTCAGCCTTGGGGTTCATGAATAGCTGGATGTAATTTACAAAATAAAAGAAAAAAAGCCTTTTAAATTTTACCTCTTGATCTAGAAGTGGTGATGAGAGAAATATAGAGGTTTCATAACTCTTAAAAAGCTATAAACCAAGGTGTCTGCTTCAACATTTATCAATTTTTAACCACTCCTACAAGGCTTCCAGCAATCAATTATTCCCTGACTCAATGAGGGACTTGAAGCTACAACAGGCAAACCAGAAATCAATTTTACTGCCTTGTGGCTTATTTCTAAACATGTTTCTTTTTTACCACATCTAAAATAAACAAATCCTGAATTTTACTGGTTCTGTGACAATTATTTTTAAAACACACAAAAAGGAAATATTTTTAAATGAACGGAAAGAATACTTTCAGAGTCAGACAACCTCCTTCCATTTTTCTTTTCTCCAACTAATAAAGTTGAGGACAGAAATAATTTTTCCTTTTCTGTTTTTCATGAAACTTATTTGCAATTGATGAAAACCTTATTTATTTCAGTTAAGCCACTATCTTTCTCCATCCCATTTCTGTCAGATAATGCATGGAAGGATACTTATTTGATAGAGAGAACTATTTAGCATACTCTCTACCACAGCCAGTGGGACCAAGTGATCACCTGCCTCTTATTTTTCGTTCTCTTATATATTATTTCTATTTGAATTGTTTTCTAACTTTTCATTCATAGCCCTTTGGTCCCCAATATACAACATTTCCATACAATTCAGTAACCAGGACAGTATATTATATATTACAGAAAACCTTCAAACTAGTCAGGAAAGTAAGGGATAGGTTAAGGTAATAGTTTTGAAATGATATTGAAAAAATATTTTAAAATAAAAAAATAAAATTTCGATTTAAATTTCAATGAAAATGATTAAGCACACCCTTAAGTATTTTTAATATACAGCTATTGTAGATGTGGGCTCTGGGTTAACCAAAGAAAGAGTATAAAATGTGATTTCTATATATATTGTATTTACCTAAGGATAATTAATTTGCTTTTCAAGAGAATATATTCTTTTCAGAAAGCTATTAGTTGCACTTTAATAAATGAACATTCTGAAATATATAATTAGAAAATTGAAAAATTCCAAGAAAAAAAAATATAGAGACCCTGAAAGAGTATCTAGGGAGGGAGGTGGAAAAAGTGTTAAGCTAAATTTGTTAGCCTAACTTTGGAAATGAGTGATGTACATAAGAGTAAAGACAAAGTAAATTGAATGTAAGCACTGTATTTTAGTTAGTAAATCTGCTTCCCACTTGGGTTAACACTTTTGATATCACAGAATAGATACTATTAAGTAAATAAATGGTGAATGTTGGAAGCCACGTTTCTCACTGTTCGATTCGGAGGTGACAGAGTGCAAGACAGAAGACTAGAATGATATTCTGGTAATAAAATAAGCTGTGGATGAAGATTCATGATATTGTACATGAGAAAGGAATCAAGACCATCCCCAAGAAAGAGAAATGCAAAAAAGCAAAATGTCTGTTTGAGGAGGCCTTACAAATAGCTGTGAAATGAAGTGAAAAGCAAAGGAGAAAAGGAAAGATATGCCTATTTGAATGCACAGTTCCAAAGAATAGCAAGGAGAAATAAGAAAGGCATCCTCGGTGATTAATGCAAAGAAATAGAGTTAAACAGTAGAATGGGAAAGACTAGAGATCACTTCAAGATAATTAGACATACCAAGGGAATATTTCATGCACAGATGGGCTCAGTAAAGGACAGAAAAGGTAGGGACCTAACAGAAGCAGAAGATATTAAGGAGACGTGGCAAGAATACACAGAAGAACTGTACAAAAAAGATCTTCTCGACCTAGATAATCACAATGGTGTGATCATTCACCTAGAGCCAGACATCCTAGATGTAAAGTCAAGTGGGCCTTAGGAAGCATCACTATGAACAAAGGTACTGGAGGTGATGGAATTCCAGTTAAGCTATTTCAAATCCTGAAAGATGATGCTGTGAAAGAACTGAACTCAATATGCCAGCAAATTTGGAAAGCTCAGCAGTGTCCACAGGACTGGAAAAGGTCAGTGTTCATTCCAAACCCAAAGAAAGGCAATGTCAGAAATGTTCAAACTACTGCACAATTGCACTCATCTCACACACTAGTTCAGTTCAGTTCAGTCACTCAGCCGTGTCCAACTCTTTGCTACCGAATGAATCACAGCACGCCAGGCCTCCTTGTCCATCACCAACTCCCAGACTTCAATCAGACTGTGGTCCATCAAGTCTGTGATGCAATCCAGCCATCTCATCCTCGGTCATACCCTTCTCCTCCTGCCCCCAATCCCTCCCAGCATCAGAGTCTTTTCCAGTGAGTCAACTCTTCTCATGAGGTGGCCAAAGTACTGGAGTTTCAGCTTTAGCATCATTCCCTCCAAAGAAATCCCAGGGCTGATCTCCTTCAGANGAGTTTTCCAAATTTGTTGGCATATTGAGTGAAGCACTTTCACAGCATCATCTTTCAGGATTTGGAATAACTCAACTGGAGCTCCATCGCCTCCACCTGCTTTGTTCAAGCTCCTCAAAATCCGTCAGGTGAGATTTGTACGCAAATGGAATCATAAACACAGAATCATTTTATGAACCTGATAAAAGAATAACCTGAGTAGAAAACTGTGGTCGGGAATATATGTCTTTCTGAAACAATCTTCTTATCACTCTCCAAAGACCATTAAAACAAACTGCATTAACTTGAAGTTTGACCCCTGTCGCATAAGTCTGGGCTACATGAAGAGACAATGCTCTCTACTCTTTCTCCTCTAATGAATGCTTACTTTGATCTCTGGAGACAGTGTTTTACCTAACCATGTTTGTTAGACAGTTGAGTAAAGGAGAGCTACTAAATTAATCAGAGGGACAATATAATCAATTTAAGATCGTTGTACACTATTAGAAAATGTGGATGTTAGGAGAATTTTTCTGGACAAGATTTTTAGTAGAAATGAATCCTTAGATAATTCTGTATACCTTCACATGGATGCTCCTTACCTGTATTCAGTGAGCATATTTTTATTTTAATGACAGTTTAAAAATACACACATATATTCTCTTTGGATAAGGGAATGTGCATTTTTTTTTTTGGACTTCTAACAGGGAGAATTTTAAAATAAATTTATAATAAAGTTTAAAATAAAGATATAAAACAAATTTTTTATTTTATGTCCCATGGTACAAAAGATTTCATCATAAAAATGTAGTCACACTCACATACACATGCACGTATACACATACCCATATGCACATACACACACTGTTCCACACGTGTACACACTACTCAAAATCAAAAGACAGCGAGAGAACAATGTTACCCAAAGAGCCAGGCAGGCTGTCTTCTTGTATCATATCTTTTAAAATAAGTTATTTAAGTTCTACTAGCTTTGCTTGTGACAAGACAGGCAAAGTGCTGACAAATATAAGTGAGGACTAGTAGCTCAGTTGGTGAAGAATCTGCCTGCAATGCAGGGGACCCAGATTTGATCCAGGGGTCAGGAAGGTCCCCTAGAGAAGGAAATGGCAACCCACTTCAATACTCTTGCCTGGCGAACTCCAAGGAGAGAGGAACCTGGTGGGCTACAGTCCATGGGATTGCAAAGATTTGGACACAACTGTGTGACTAACTTTCTTTTCTTTCTTTCCAACATTGTAACTCTAGGAAATATTATGAGTTCACTAAACATTTTTCTCTTTTAAATTCTCTAACCCTTTCCTGCTTTATCTCTTTCCCACCTTTCCTGAGGTAGAACAGCCATGCTGAATAACTAGGAGGTATAACCTGATGAAAATTGTCCTCCTTACCTAAACAGAGTCACTAGGTTGATACTACTTTGTGTTAAACACATACTTGAATCTTGTCTCTAGCTTTTCAGGCATATAAATTTGATTTTTCTCAGTGTGTCCAGGAATTTCCAGATTTACTTTAACCAGTTATATAAATAAATAATATAGGAATGAGTTCCAAATATTGATTCATCACAAGAATTAATGTTTGCTTGTATGGACTGTTTGTCTATAAAAGAAATTCTATAGTGAGATTTAAGGTAATTTGAATTTTGCCTGATATGCTCTAGAATCTAAGTCAGAAGAATGACATTAATAACTATATAATAGTGCAAAGCAGCCATTTTTGTGATAGGTATAAACCTTCTAAATGGACCAGTCATCCACATAAGCTCACTGAAGTAGGTATCCTTTTCATACAGAAGGTGCTAAAAATTTATTTCAGTTCATTCTTGTTCCCTTAAAAATACTCTTTCAACATTCAATTATATTGATTACACTTAAGTTTTCTTTACCTCAATCACAATCTAATTGTATCTCCTTGAGATTAATCCCAATTTATGTTGATTTCATTTCATAACTTTCTCAAGCTCTTCAATCTCACATTTATAATATGTTCCTTGTGTTTTCTATGATGATAAGTTATTAACTCTTTCTTAATTATATTTTCAGTGGGTAACCCTGAAATTTGGTTTTAACATTTATTGTGTTGGGAGTACCTGTTTAGTTTTTATCTTCATCTGGAAAAGATTGATCTCTAGGTCTGCCATGAGAAATGATCTTTTCGTTTCCTCTAGTCCAAGATTCTATGTCAATGGACATCTTGTGGCAACAAGATAGAGGCACTATAAGACACCAGAATTTTCTCACTAATGTCAAGCTAGAGGGATAAAACTATATCTGTTTTCTCAATAATCACTTTTATGCCATTACTTATTAGTAGTTCAAAGCATTTGATCACACTACCTTTTGGTATGCCTAAATCCAAAAAAACAAAAACTCTTATGTAACAGAATATTACTCAACCAGAATATTACTCAACTTAGAATGATAAGCACTATCACAAGAATAAAAGCAGGGTCTTTAGGAGAAGATAAAAACTTTTAATCTTGAATAAAGCACAGTTGCAATTTTTAGGATCCCCTCTCAGTTTCAACAATTCTCTAGAAGGACTCATAGAACTTCAGTTCAGTTCAGTTCAGTTGCTCAGTCGTGTCCGACTCTTTGCGACCCCATGAGCTGCAGGAGGCCAGGCCTCCCTGTCCATCACCAACTCCCGGAGTTCACTCAGACTCACATCCATCGAGTCAGTGATGCCATCCAGCCATCTCATCCTCTGTCGTCCCCTTCTCCTCCTGCTCCCAATCCCTCCTAGTATCAAAGTCTTTTCCAATGAGTCAACTCTTTGTATGAGGTGGCCAAAGNCATGAGCTGCAGGAGGCCAGGCCTCCCTGTCCATCACCAACTCCCGGAGTTCACTCAGACTCACATCCATCGAGTCAGTGATGCCATCCAGCCATCTCATCCTCTGTCGTCCCCTTCTCCTCCTGCTCCCAATCCCTCCTAGTATCAAAGTCTTTTCCAATGAGTTAACTCTTTGTATGAGGTGGCCAAAGTACTGGAGCTTCAGCTTTAGCACCATTCCTTCCAAAGAAATCCCAGGACTGATCTCCTTCAGAATGGACTGGTTGGATCTCCTTGCAGTCCAAGGGACTCTCAACTCATAGAACTTAGCGGTCTTTAAACTCATGGTTAAATTTTAGCACAGTAGAAGGATACAAAGAAATATTATCTCACAAGTGTCAAAATGACTGTCTTCAAAAATATAAAACGTAAGTATTGGCAAAGATGTAGAGAAAGGGAATACCTGTGCAATATTGGTTGGTGTGTGAATTGGTATACCACATAAGAGTACACTGGATTGCATATAACCCTTAGAAAAAGTCAATATATCTTTATAGATGTTATATCATTAACTGAAAAACCCAATTACACATATGCAGGATGATGTGAGGTGCAGGACACAAATGATTTTCAGGGTCCAATCAGAGAAGTCTGCCTTATCTTAAGAATATTTGTAGCTAAAGAGCTATGGTTATAATAAATGAACCAAATCTGACTTCCTATTTTGTTAAGACCATCTAAGCAGCTCTAAAACTTTCTCATATCTTTGATTTATCTTCAGAAAATTCCTAATGAACACTGTGTCCCTCATGCAGATAGCTACTAGAAACGATTGCTAACCTGTAAAGCATAGTGCTTGTTTTCTCACTGAGACAGGCAGCATTAACGTTGGTCACCCTGACTTTGAAGCAAACACAGTACACAAGTGTATGGAGAATCACATACTGACTGCACAAAACAGGCAAATTTCATCTCTTCTTGCTTTCAGGAAAAAATAAGGTCAAAGTGGTCACTTGAGACCAGAGCTTTTCTGATTTTTCTGCCTGATTAAACATAAAGTGGAGTGTCAGTGGGCCAAGGAGCTTAAGGGCAAATGAGAAATTCAGTGCGCATTGTTACAGAACAGAGCTAAATCCCATCTAGAAAAACATGGTTTGGGAACTTGCTAATAGAAGAAACTCGGTCAATTGCAAATATCTTATATAACACAGAGTAAACTCTTTTAAAATTGACAAAGACTGGATAGTTTTCAATTACTTTTCTGTCTACAAATCACATTTAGATGAAAGAGCAAGAGAGTAGGAGAAAACGAAATGAGACGCAATTGCATTAATAAGGATCTTAGGAACACTTAGGACCCTATAAAGATAGAGATCAGAGCTGATTCTTTGACTTCAAGCTAATATTTGGTAGGAAGCTTGTTAATCTGCAGAACAATATTAAAAGGAAGAAAGAAGAGGGAAGAAATGGAGGAAAGGAGAAGAGAAAAGAAAGGTGGAAAGGAAAAATGGAAAGGAAAGGAGGAAGGGAGGGGAGACGGAGAGGGAGGAAAACCGTTCTCCTTTGATACCTTTTCTTTCCGCTCCTCTGTTGAAACTGCATTCTAGATAAATCACTTGCAGTTTAAGAAACATGATGATCTTTCTGTCTCTTGGTTCTTTGTACAAGTTACTCCCTTTGCCTATGACACTCTTGTCCTTACCCATTCTAGGGGATATTTTCTACTCCTCCTTCAGAACCTGGGTCAGATGCATTGTTTCCTGGAAAATCCTCCCTGATGAACAATAAGATATGTTTATAAATAATTGAATGTAGTACTCAAAAACAAATCTTTAGCATAGCATGCATTTTGATATATTTTATTTACCATTTTGCTTTTACTTCTTATTCAGTTGGCTAGGTGTGGGTATTATCATATGTTATTCATTCAGTTCAATTCAGTCGCTCAGGCATGTCCAACTTTATGCAGCCCCATGAACTGCAGCATGTCAGGCCTCCCTGTCCATCACCAACCCCCAGAGTTCACCCAAACCCATATCCATTGAGTCAGTGATGCCATCCAACAATCTCAACCTCTGTCTTCCCCTTCTCCTCCTGCCCTCAATCTTTCCCAGCATCACAGTCTTTTCAAATGAGTCAGCTCTTTGCATCAGGTGGCCAAAATATTGAAATTTCAGCTTCAACATCAGTCCTTCCAATGAACACCCAGGACTGGTCTCCTTTAGGATGGACTGGTTGGATCTCCTTGCAGTCCAAGGGACTCTCAAGAGTCTTCTCCAAAACCACATTTCAAAAGCATCAATTCTTTGATGCTGAGCTTTCTTTATAGTCCAACTCTCACACTCATACATGACCACTGGAAAAATCATAGCCTGGACTAGATGGACCATCTCTACTTTTTAATATGCTGTCTATGTTGGTCATAACTTTCCTTCCAAGGAGTAAACGTATGTTATTAGCACCTAGCATAGTAACTGAGGTCTAGTACATAACAGATGATTAATAATGATCTCATGATAAATCTTATAATGATTCTCTAACCACAACCACTACCATTTAAGGTGAGAAGTGACAAAGAATTTGAGAGTATGTCAGAACAAACATGTTGCTAATAATATAAATGTATCCAAAATATAAAGATAGATCAGTGAAATCATGTTCATTCAAACATGATTAATAATTTAAGTAGAAAGAAATATAATTGAAGACATGATTCGCATTAGTTTTCAGTAGTAATGAGATATGAAAGTGAAGTCGCTCAGTTGTGTCCAACTCTTTGTGACCCATGGACTGTAGTCCACCAAGCTCCTCTGTCCATGAGATTCTCCAGGGAAGAATACTGGAGTGGATTGCCATTTCTTTCTTCAGGGGATCTTCCCAACCCAGGGATTGAATCCAGGTCTCCCACATTGCAGGCAGACGCTTTAACCTCTGCACCACCAGGAAAGCTATACTAGCTGGCAAAATGTGGGTGGCATTGCATCCCTTCTAATTCAAACAGACTTCAATCAAATCAGATGTCCCTAGCTCCTTTCTCAGATCTATAAAATCTCATAAATATAATCCTTCCCCCCAAATTGAAGGACACTCCTATCCCCCCAACCCAATTTCACATTCTGCTCCTTGACCCTCAGTCTTCCTCTCCTTTCTTACCAAATACTTGGCAATATAAAAACTACTACCCCATACTAATATATTGGATAGTAAAATTATTTTTAAATGATAAGCTTTATGCTTAAAGAACATAAAAGTTTCCTGAGAAGGATTTCTCAAAGTATCATATGTCTCCTCAAATTGGAAAAGCAGCCCTTTTAAAATGTGACAAAGTTACATACTTGGACACATAGTACAATATACAGAGGAAGGAGAAACTAACTTGATTTTTTTTTTTCTTTTTAACCTACCACATACCTTAAGTGAAGAAATTCTAGTTAAATTCTCAGGATTATTTGGTTAACAATAAGTTAAGTGGCTCAGACATGTCCAACTCTTTGCAACCCCATGGACTATACAGTCCATGGAATTCTCCAGGCCAGAATAGTGGAGTGGGTAACCTTTCCATTCTCCAGGGGATCTTCCCAACCCAGGATTGAAGTCAGGTTTCTGCATTGCAGGCAGTTTCTTTACCAGCTAAGCCACAAGGGAAGTCCATTATTTGGTTAAAAAGGTATTATATATCCCATTTAGAGATAAAAACTTAGACTCAGTATTTTGAAATAAATGCTAGAACTCACACAGAGACTAGTAGAGTAGTATAGTTTATTTCCTTGGTCATAAATAATAATAAATGATTAGGTAAGGCATCAACTTTGGTTATTGAATCCACTCTTTAAAAAAATGTCTCAAGACATTACTATATTTTCCTGGGTAGGCAAGCATGTTTTAAATAATGGATGTTTAAGAGGGACATTCTGCAATAAGGTGAAAAGCAAACATGTCATGAGAGTTTCAAACAAAATCCATCCTTTGAAACACAGCCAAGTTATATTGAATATATAAACACAGCAGTGTGTTTCTGTTATTTGAAATAAATGTGGATGTTGTTTCCATTCTTGTATGCAAAATAAGATCATTGAGTGTTTAGGAGAGTCATCATTTTTTTTTTTAACTTGAAAATTTAAAATAATACAAGCCTACAGACCAGTGTCACTTTTCATCATGTGGCTCAATAACTACTCTAATACTTGAAAACCTAATTCCTGACATCAGAGATTATATCCCAAGTTTTAATAGGATTTAAGTGGGATAAGAATATGTGGGTGTGCTCAGTCGCTTCAGTCCTGTCTGACTCTTTGCAGTCCTATGGATTATAGCCCACTAGGCTCCTCTGCTCATGGGATTTTTCAGGAAAGAATTCTGGAGTGGGTTGCCATTTCCTCCTCCAGGAATCTTTCCTACCCAGAGATCAGACCCACGTCTGCCAGCGTCTCCTGCACAGCAGGCAGATTCTTTACCTACTGAGCTGCCTGAGAAGCCCTGGAATAGGAACATGAGAGTACAATGAAAGCTTTAGCAGATAGAGCTCCACAAGTCCTTCCTTTGTGTTACCAAAAGATGACCACATCATCTACAAATGAATTTCTAAGTTATAATCACTGCTTTTGTGTCTAATTAAGAATTAAAAGAAGAGGTCTTGAAATAGCCCTTGGTGTTGTATTTGGTTTGTGATTTATGAACCTTATTGTTGGATAAAGCCTGCAAAACCATCTGTTTCTTACAACAATGATACACAGCCTCTTAAATATCCAAAGCATATTTTTTCACATTAATGCTGGAATTTCCTTTCCATAAAAAAATCTTTACTCCTCACTCAATAAGTCTAGCATTTTTATTCTAAGCTGCACATCTATATCTACATATTTTCCCTAATCCATATTTCTGATCACTTCCATTTTATTGGTATATGTCTATATTCCTTTCCCTATATCAAATATTACTTTGGCATAATTTAAGAGATTACTTCTTGGTTTTTTCTCACAGTTACCATGGTTAAATTTTTCAGTTAAATTTATACTCATTTATTTTTTCTACTCTGATTAGGCTATTTAGAATTAAATGCTGCATAAATTCCTGAAATTGGGAGTATACCTTTGGATGATCTAAATCATATCAACATGACACTCTGTTCAGTTAATCAATGCAACATGTCTGTTTCTCTGTGGAGATGGATTGAGCCATGTGTCCACTGAACCACAGACTGCTGAGTATCATTTGACTACAGCACTACTAATGTGTCTTTATCTAAGGTATGTACTATTCAAGGATGGAGTCTCTTCATCATCACCTGATCCAGGTTTCATCATTCTCCTTTTTCAAATTCTGTTCAGTACTTGACTTATGTTTTTCTCATAGAAGTAGTTGTAATATGGTGATATCAAACCCTTATATGTTTAAATTAGTTTTACCCACAATTTAACACTGTCAATCAAAGTTTGTTTTTGCTTCAATGGTTATGTCAACCTCCACTCTCTGTATCTTACAATCTAACTCATATTCATTATTCAGGATCAAGCTCCAATGCCTTCTCATTCGTTTTCAACATGACTCAAAGCCCCTTAATCACTTTATTTTGAAATTCCAAGGTGTCTATGTACTTTCCATGCAACAATTTCCTTGGAGATTTTTGTTTCTGATACATGTATTTTCTAATTATACTGGAATCTTTAACACAAATTTAGGTAATAATCTCCACAGTTGTTTTGGTAACTTTAATATAATAATCACTGAAATAATTTCAGCTTTCACCTGTAAGAAGTTTTTCTCCTCCAACACATCTCCACCATTTAACTAAATTTTTAAAAGAAAATTGCCTTTTCAGAAGATATAAAGCAGTGGTTTATTGTTGGTAAAATCCGTACATTATTTTTGACAGTCAAGCATTAATTCAAAACTAGTGAGATGTTTGGGACATTAAGAAGTTTCTCTTATTCTAAGTCGTATATGTAGAAGATGAGTTAAAATAGGATAAACACTTTTTTAAAGGGGCAGGTGAGCAAAATCTTCTTCCAGAAAACCTGAACTTCTGTCAATGAAGATTACAAATCCAAGCGTGTGTGGTACACGAAAATTAAACTAAAGTGTCCCCTAAATCAGTATTTCCTTCCTTTTAATCATTTCAATACAATTTGATCAGTATTGAATACATATCTACTGTGTTACTTGAACTGCTCTAGGCATTTTGAAGTTACAGAATTCAACTGTATGTGATTCTATATGATTCCAACTTTCAGCCTTCCTTACTGACAAGTTTAGGAGAAAAGATAAGAATTCAGATAGGTATAAATAAAATATATGTTACAGAATGTGCTCTGGTAAGATTACAGTTGAACATCTCTCATGTCCTAAGTGTTTGCATGTATGTTTTTCTAATGTGTCCCACAAAAAAAGACTTTAATTCCAATTAGATAAATCTTCAGGAGAAAGAGTAGTTATTATATTGAGCTTCAGAGAGTGAGTGAAATATTGTCAGATTTGAACAGGGTAAAGGCCTTCTGAGTCAGATGGGAACTCTTAGAAAAAGATGCTGCCACTCTATTTCTAGAAAAGCAAGTGGGGAAACCACTTCTATCTTTAGTGGTCATTGTTGTCAAATGGTTCTAAAAGCTTTCTAACCTTTGCCAAACACATCACTCATCACTAACACTAATGATGCAGAAACTGACTCCTGCTCTACAGGATTAACAAGACCATGGTCTGTAGTCTTTGTTGAGAGGCTAAAGGATGAAATAAAAAAACAAAATGCCATAGCTCAATCCTCTTTAATCCTACCTGTTCTCTGCATCTGATGAATGACTTCTAAAGCTAGGGAACATTTGATTTGAAGTTCTATGCTAAGAATCAGGAGATTAAATTGAAAATATAAAATGCTTTGAATAGTAAAGACACACATTCTTTATTGTGTGTATAACACACAGTAACACACTTAGTAAACACGTCTAGATATCAACATAGGGAGAATTTTAATTAGAAATATCCCTAAACCATGTGTAAGTAGAGAAGTCACATTAATAGTCAACATTAGTTCTACCAAAGGGCATGCTATTTTTGACTAAATGTTATAATTAGGATACTTCTTTGCCATTAATGCTATCATGAATATACAGTTTTGCACTGGAAAAGGCTTCTGGTTGGATTTAGTCTCCTCTTCTCATTTTAGCTGAACAACTTTCACTGTATGAGAGAGAATCTGTCCTTGAAAAAGCATTTACTAGAACTCAGGGATTTTATTCTCTACACGAGTATTCTTTCTAAAAGCTCCCAATCAACTTATATTTCATCACTTTCCACCTCAGAAGAGCACTGAAAGAAAAGAATCAACTTAGTTTCCTTAACAGTAATCCTTTGTTTAGATTCATGAGCAATTAAACATTTAGTTCTTCTATAATCTTTCTTTGGCAAAACTAACATAGATATTGACCAAATACTGCCCACCACTTGCTGCTGTTGTTCAGCTGCTCAGTCATGTTCAAATCTTTGCAATCCCATGAACTGCAGCATAAGAAGCTTTCCTGTCCTTCACCATCTCCCAGAGTTTTCTCAAACTCATGTCCATTGAGTCAGTCCATCTTGTCCATCTGTTGTCCCTTTCTCCTCCTGCCTTCAATCTTTCCCAGCATCAGGGCCTTTTCAAATGGGTTGGTACTTTGCGTCAGGTGGTCAAAATATTGAAGCTTCAGCCTTAGCATCAGTCCTTCCAATGAATATTCAGGACTGATTTCCTTTAGGATTGACTAGTTGGATCTCCTTGCAGTCCAAGGGACTTCCCCAACACCACAGTTTAAAAGTATACATTCTTTTTTTTTTCTTCAAAAATATAAATTCTTTGGTGCTTAGCCTTCTTTATGGTCCAACTCTCACATCCATACATCACTACTGGAAAAACCATAGCTTTGACTAGATGGACCTTTATAGGCAAAATAATGTCTCTGCTTTTTCATATGCTGTCTAGGTTGGTCATGGCTTTTCTTCCCAGGAGCAAGTGTCTCTTAATTTCATGGCTGCAGTGATTTGGGAGCCCCCCAAAATAGTCTCTCACCTTTTCATTGTTTCCCATTCTATTTGCCATGAAGTGATGGGATCAGATGCCATGATTTTGATTTTTTTGAATGCTTAGTTTTAAGGCAACTTAAAGGTCCATCTTCTAATGACAACCATTAGAGTCTCAGAAAAGGACTACATCTACCCCAAAATCAAGAAAAAATTTTAGAACAACATCTTGTGCCCAGGTATCTCTTGCTTGCAAGAGATAAAGTTACTTGTAAGTAACTTTAGGTGTGTCCAACTCTTTGTGACCCTATGGACTGTAGCCCCAGGCTCCTCTGTCCATGGGGATTCTTTGGGCAAGAATACTGGAGTGGATTGCCATGACCTTTTCCAGGGCATCTTCCCAACCCAGGAACTGAAACTTCATTTCTTATTTTTCATATATTGATAGGCAGGTTCTTTACCAGGTGCACCTGGGAAGCCAGAGATCTCTTAGAAAGTGATATTTGTAAAAATAATTGGCAGATTTAGCTTCATATGCAAATGTTTGGCTCATTATTCATTGGTGTGTGAATTTTAGATAGGTATTCCTTAAAAAACTGTTGGAATTCATCTTTTTAATAATAAAAAAGAGCTAAGAGAAGACTTGAGAGTCCCTTGGACTGCAAGGAGATCCAACCAGTCCATCCTAAAGGAGATCAGTCCTAGATGTTCATTGGAAGGACTGATGCTGAAGCTGAAACTCCAATACTTTGGCCACCTCATGGGAAGAGCTGACTAATTGAAAAAGACCCTGATGCTGGGAGGGATTGGGGAAGGAGGAGAAGGGGATGACAGAGGATGAGATGGCTGGATGGCATCACTGACTCGATGGATGTGAGTCTGAGTGAACTCTGGGAGTTGGTGATGGACAGGGAGACCTGGCATGCTGCAATTCATGGGGTTGCAAAGAGTCAGACATGACTGAGTGACTGAACTGAACTGAACTGAAGAGAAAGCTTATTCATATGGTTTACTATTTGTCTAGTACTATTAGTACTTTGACATAGACATATGTTAATGGGATTATTAGAAAACTCATGTTTGCTTAATACTAAACCTGTACAAAGCAGACAGAAGGCTTCTCATCCCAAATAAAACAACAGAGGAGTTGGCTTAAGAGCNGTTTTTCTGGAATTCTCTTGCTTTTTTCATGATCCAGCAGATGTTGGCAATTTGATCTCTGGTTCCTCTACCTTTTCTAGTTATAGTTATAGTAACTTTTCCTTAAAGGTAGATATATTTCTTCAACAATCCAGGAAAGGAGAAACAAAATTCAGGGGCAGTGATAGTGTAATAACAAAGTATTCTGAGAAAATTAACTTTTCTTATATGATCTCTTTGCTGACTATTTATTTAATGTAGTACTTATAAGGCTGCAACCTGGAGTTCTTCCACCACCTCAACTTTTGGCTTCAAGCATCACAAATACAAAAGAAGAAAAAAAAGCACCCTAACAGAATCTCATTCCAAATTTCTTTCAAAAGCTGTGTTGCAAATTTTCTTTCAAAAGCTCCTTTGACATAAAGCAAGATCTTCTTTGATCCACCTTCTAGAGTAATCAAAATGAAAACAAAAATAAACAAATGAGGCCTAATTAAACTTAAAAGCTTTGGCACAACAAAAGAAACTATTAAAAAGCTGCAAAGATAAACCTGAGAANTTCAAAAGCTCCTTTGACATAAAGCAAGATCTTCTTTGATCCACCTTCTAGAGTAATCAAAATGAAAACAAAAATAAACAAATGAGGCCTAATTAAACTTAAAAGCTTTGGCACAACAAAAGAAACTATTAAAAAGCTGCAAAGATAAACCTGAGAATGGAAGAAAATAATTGTGAATGAACCAACTGACAAAGGATTAATATCCAAAATGCTTAAAGAGCTCATGGAGTGCATTGTCATCAAAAAACAGGGAGAAAATCTAAACAGACATTTCTACAAAGAAGACATAAACAAGTGAAGAAAAGATGTTCAACATTGCTTATTATTAGAGAAAAACACATCAAAACTACAATAGGCACTGCCTCACACCTGTCAGAATGGCCATTATAAAAAAAAATCTACAAACAATAAATGCTGGAGAGGATGTGGAGAAAAAGGAACCCTCCTGAACTATTGGTGGGAATGTAAATTAATACAGCCTTTATAGAGAGCAGTATGGAGAGTGCTTAAAAACCTAAAAATAAAACTACTGGCCATACATTGTGGGAAAATCATAATTCAAAAAGACACACATACCCCATTGTTTATTGCAGCACTATTTACAATAGTCAGGACCAGGAAGCAACTTAGATGTTCACTGACAGATGAATGGATAAAGAAGCTGTGGTAGAATATCACAATAGAATTTCACTCAGCCATAAAAAGGAACAAATTTGAGTCAACTGTAGTAAGGTAGGTGAACCTAGACCCTGTTACATAGAGTGAAGTAAGTCAGAAAGAGAAAAACTAGTATTGTATATTAATGCATATACATAGAATCTAGAAATGTATAGTGATAAACCTATTTTCAGGACAGGAATGGAGATGTAGACATAGAGAACAGACTTGTGGACACACTGGAGGAAGGAGAGGGTGCATGAATTAAGAGAGTAGCATTGAAGTATATACATTACCATATGTAAATTACATAAGTAGTGGGAATTTGCTGTATAACCTAGAGGGATGGGATGGCAGGGTGGGTGAGAGGAAGGTTTAAGAAGGGGGGGACATATGTATACTATGGCAAATTCATGTTACTGCATGGCAAAAACCAACATGACATTGTAAAGCAACTATCTTCCAATTAAAAATAAATATTAAAAAGTAAATATTGTCCAAGAAAAAAAAGACTTCTGAATTCCTGGGAGTTCTCAAAGATGACTATCTAATCAGAATTATAAACAAAATAATCAATTGGGAATGTTAATGTTAAACATTTAGAAGATAATCATATTGATATTTTTTCCCTGCTTCCTGTACTTATCTAGCCAGTAGACTTAATACTTACAGGCAGAAACTTTAGAAAAATGATGACTCTGAGATAAAGACCCAATTTTATCACAAATCCTTAGTCAGAATCTACACTCCCCACTGTAAGTGAAAAGACAATATTCTAGAGAAGGTCCAATAGAGTGAGATAGGTTTTAGGAGGTGTAAGATTTATATAATTTAGGAGAGCTCATTAAATTCAAAATACAAATTATAAATATAAAATTAGAAAAACTTATACTTGTTTTATATCACTGAAAGGTGAACTCCCCAGGTCAGTAGGTGCCCAGTATGCTACTGGAGATCAGTGGAGAAATAACTCCAGAAAGAATTAAGAGACAGAGCCAAAGAAAAATAACATCCAGTTGTGGATGTGACTAGTGATGGAAATAAAGTCTAATTCTGTGAAAAACAATATTGCATGGTAACCTGGAATGTTATGTCTATAAATCAAAACAAATTGGAAGTGGTCAAACAGGAGATGGTAAGAGTGAATATCAACATTTTAGGAATCAGTGAGCTAAAATGGACTGGAATGGGTGAATTTAACATAGATAACCATTATATCTACTACTGTGAGTAGTAGTAGATATAAGAATCTCCTAAGAATCCCTTAGGAGAAATGGAGTAGCCATCATAGTCAACAAGAGTCTGAAATGCAGTACTTGGATGCAGTCTCAAAAGCGACAGAATGATCTCTCTTCATTACCAAGGCAAACCATTCAATATCACAGTAATCCAAGTCTATGCACCTACCAGTAATGCTGAAGAAGCTGAAGTTGAACGGCTTTATGAGGACCTACAAGATATTCTAGAACTAACATCCAAAAAAGATGTCCTTTTCTTAATAGAGGACTGGAATGGAAAAGTAGAAAGTCAAGAGCTATCTGGAGTAACAGGCAAATTTGGCCTTGGAGTACAAAATGAAGCAGGGCAAAGACTAAGAGAGTTTTGCCAAGAGAACACATTGGTCATAGCAAACACCGACTTCCAACGAAAAATTGAAGAATCTACACATGGACATCACCAGATGGTCAATACCAAAATCAGATTGATTATATTCTTTGCAGCCAAAGATGAAGAAGCTCTATACAGTCAGCAAAAGAAAAACTGGGAGCTGACTGTGGTTCTGATCATGAGCTTCTTATTGCCAAATTCAGACTTAAATTGCATAAAGTAGGGAAAACCACTAGACCATTAAGGTATGACCTAAATAAAATCCCTTTCAATTATTACAATGGAAGTGACAAATAGATTCAAGGGATTAGATCTGATAAACAGAGTGTCAGAACTATGGACAGAGGTTCATGACATTGTACAGGAGAGAGGGATCAAGACTATTCCCAAGAAAAAGAAACGCAAAAAGGCACAATGGTTGTCTGAGGAGGCCCTACAAATAACGTAGAGAAGAGAAGCTAAAGGCAAAAAAGAAAAGGAAAGATATACCCATTTGAATGCAGAGTTTCAAAGAATAGCTCAGCAAGATAAGAAAGCCTACCTCAGTGATCAATGCAGAGAAACAGAAGAAAATACTAGAATGGGAAAGACTAGAGATCTCTTCAAGAAAGTGAGATATACTAAGAGAACATTTAATGCAAAGATGGGCAAAATAAAGGGCAGAAATTGTATGGACCTAACAGAAGCAGAAGATATTAAAAAAAAAGGTGGCAAGAATACACAGAAGAACTATACAAAAAAAGATCTTTATGACCCAGATAACCACGATGGTATGATCTCTCACCTAGAGCCAGACTACCTGGAATGTAATGTAAAATGGGCCTTAGGAAGCATTACTACAAACAAAACTAGTGGAGGTGATGGAATTCCAATTGAGGTATTTCAAATCCTAAAAGATGATGCTGTGAAAGTGCTGCATTCAATAGGCTAGCAAATTTGGAAAACTCATCAGTGGCAACAGGACTGAAGAGCATCAGTTTTTATTCTAATTCCAAAGAAAGGCAATGCAAAAGAATGCTCAAACTACTGTACAATTGAACTCATCTCACAAACTAGCAAAGTAATGCTCAAAATTCTCCAAACCAGGCTTCAGCAATATATGAACCATGAACTTCCAGATGTTCAAGTGGATTTAGAAAAGACAGAGGAACCCAAGATCAAATTGCCAATATCTCTTGGATCATCGAAAAAGCAAGCGCTCCAGAAAAATATCTACTTCTGTTGTATTGACTGTGCCAAAGCCTTTGACTGTGTGAATCACAAAAAAACTATGGAAAATTCTTCAAGAGTTCGGAATACCAGGCCAACTGACCTGCCCTCCTGAGAAATCTGCATGCATGTCAAGAAGAAACAGTTAGAACTGGACATGGAACAATGACTATTTCCAAATTGGGAAAGGAGTACATCAAGGCTGTATATTGTCACCCTGCTTATTTAACTTCTATGCAGAGTACATCATGTGACACACTGGGCTGGAAGAAGCACAAGCTGGAATCAAGATTGCTAGGAGAAATATCAATAACCTCAGATATGCAGATGATGCCACGCTTATGGCAGAAAGCAAAGAACTAAAGAGCCTCTTGATGAAAGTGAAAGAGGAGAGCGAAAAAGTTGGCTTAAAACTCAACACTCAGAAAACTATGATCATGGCATCCAATTCCATCACTTCGTGGCAGATATACGGGGAAACAAAGGAAACAGTGAGAAACTTTATTTTAGGGGGCCCCAACATAACCGGTGGTGACTGCAGCCATGAAATTAAAAGATGCTTGCTCCTCGAAAAAAAAGTTTTGACCAACCTTGAAAGCATATTATAAAGCAACCTAGACAGCATTTTAAAATGCTAACAAAGGCCCATCTAGTCAAAGATATGGGTTTTCTAGTAGTCTATTAAAAAAAAAGCTGAGTGCCAAAGATTTGATGCTTTTGAGATGTGGTGTTGGAGAAGACTCTTGGGAGTACCTTTGACTGCAAGGAGATCAAGCCAGTTTATCCTAGAGGAAACCAGTCCTGAATATTCATTGGAAGGACTGATGCTGAATTGAAAGTCCAATATTTTGGCCAATTGATGCAAAGAACTGACTCACTGCAAAAAATCCTGATGCTGAAAAAGATTGAAGGCAGGAGGAGAAGGGGTCGACCGAGGATGAGATGGTTGGATGGCATCACCGACTCAATGGACATGAGTTTGAGTAAGCTCTGGGAGTTGGTGATGGACAGGAAAGCCTGAAATGCTGCAGTCCATGGGGTCACAAAGAGTCAGATATGAGTGACTGACTTGAACTGATACATATTTATTTCAAATGATGAAGATATCAAAACAATTACAAAATTTAAAAATGACTAATACCTCAACAAGCACAAAACATATTTTTATTAGAACTCACTGTGAAGCTCCTACTTGAGTGTTTAACAGTTGTGTGTGTGAGAAGCAAAAAAGTTGTTTTACTATTTCCCTGAAAATCTGCCCACTCTTTGAGAAGAGAGTTACTTCACATACATCACAGGGAGGATTAAAAACACACATTGATATCATTATTATGATTTATATCTTGTAAAACCTGAAAAATTCCCTCTTGTTTGAAAATAAATTTTATTAAGGAAAGGTAAGAGCAAGAGATGGTAATTAAGGAATTGGTCAGGGTACCTTCTTAAGGTTAATATACAATTAAATGGCAAATTTCAAGAATTTCGTTATTCTTCATTTTTCATGAAAGACTAGACTACTTCACATCACTTCTTTTAAAATGATGAATTTGTTTGGTGAGTGTACTTCTTTGTAAAATGTTACATACAGCTCTGTTTTCCTAATGTCTCTGCATAGTGCATAATCAAACACCTGTCCTTGATGCATATTTATAGAGATTTTATTATTTTTTTTGCATTCTCTGATCTCAGGAGACATCACTGAAGGAAGCACCTAAATCTTTGAAATGTGTTTGTTTCATGATGCATACTGTTAAGACGAGACTTGTGCGTAGAGATTGCATTTCCTTTACAATTTCATCACAATAATTTTTATAACGCTAAGTTAACATTCCTCTGAAGGTTTCAAATAAAAACATGATGCAACAAAGTTGCAAGCAAGTAGACATGCCTACTCAAAAAGATTTTTAGATTGCTTCACTCAATCAGGAATGAATTATGAAGTCATTTTCTATCAATCATCAGAGATAAAAAGTTAATAAAATATATATTAAAGGAAAATTATGGATATGAAGATATTTTGAATGATAGAAAACCTACCAAGAAACAATTTGAGAACAATTACAAACAAATATGTTAACCAGTAAAAAAATGGATATTAACCAGGTGAATAGGTACTCAAGAAATAGACTTTAGATAGAAATTCTTCAAAAAGATAACTTTTATGTTCCAATTAAATCTAAAGCTTAAATTCATTTGTTTGATATTCTAAACACTGCTGTTAGGTTTGGGTTATTTGTATTTTCTTAATCAACTCGTGTCATACAATACCAAGTTACTCTTGATTATTTTTTTCCTGTTTTATTTGATCTAAACCCAAATCATGAAATATTAAAAAAAAAAAAAAAACTTACTAATAGTTTAATGAGGGCTTCCCTGTTAGCTGGATTGGTAAAGAATACTCCTGCAATGTGGGAGACCTGGGTTCAATCCCTGGGTTGGGAAGATCCCTGGGAGAAGGGAAAAGCTACCCACTCCAGCATTCTGGCCGAATTCCATGGACTGTATAGTCCATGGAGATACAAAGAGTCGGACAAGACTGAGGGACATTCACTTCACTTCAATAATTGAATGAAAAGTACAGTTCCAGGGCTGGCTTCTCTGGTGGCTCAGAGGTTGCAGCATCTGCCTCCAATGCAGGAGACCCAGGTTGGATTCCTGGGTCAGGAAGATCTCCTTAAGAAGGAAATGGTAACCCACTCCAATATTCTTGCCTGGAGAATCCCATGGACAGAGAAGCCTGGTAAGCTACAGTCCACTGGGTCGCAGAGTTTGACACGACTGAGCGACTTCACTTTCACTTTTCACTTTCCAAAATTATAGTAAGAACGATTGCAGTTCAAAATGGAAACCGACTAGAAGGGCTACTGTCATAATTTATCCAGATTTTACTTTTAATGAACAGTTTGGACTTCCTGGGTAGCCAAAGCTATTTCATTTAATCAGAAAAATCAGTTAGTGTGAGATCTCACAAAATTCCTCAGCACTGTTAATCAGTAACTGTAAATAATGCAGTTAGTGAGTTAATAAATAATCGCCTAATGTGAAAGAATGCAAGGGAGAAGCTGCTACAAGTGAAAAAGATTTATTCCCAACATCAATTGTGAATTAATCATATAATCATAAATCAAAAACCTGAAAGGGATTATAATAGAAGATGCTTTTTAATTTTTGATCTAGTTTTTCCCAAAAGGAATTTTTAAAATTTTTCTTATCAAATCTTTGAAATCGCTTTTTTTTTTTTCCCTTTCTTTCTTTTCTCTAACACGGAAAAGCAAAAGGAAGTCGCTCAGTCGTGTTTGCGAGCCCATGGACTGCAGCCTACAATTTTCCTCCATCCATGAAATTTTCCAGGCAAGAGTACTGGAGTGGGTTGCCGTTTCCTTCTCCAGGGGAGCTTCCCGACCCAGGAATTGAACCTGGGTCTGCAGCATTGCAAGCAGACAGTTTTACTGTCTGAGCCACCAGGGAAACTCTAACATGGAGGGGAATGTAAAATCACAGGGGGGATTTTTGTTAGATCTATTCTTAAGTAATATATAATTTTTGTTCATAGTCTGAATAATACCTTGCTCTTTCATAATATATTTTTATTGATCATTGTTTTGTACAAATATTATATATTGATCCTTTTGTTTATATTTTATTGAAGTTTAAATTACACACAGATCATAAATCTTACTTATGTATCTTGATACATTTTATATGTATATACTACTATGTAGTATTCATTAAAATGAAGTTACAGAACATGGCCAAGCCTACATTTTCCCCCTCTCAGTATGTATGTATAATCATGTAATTTTCCCAGATTTTAAATATAACAGAAATACAATTATATATTGTATACATTTAGTCTGGCTTTCTTCAGTGTACATCGCATCAGCAAGATTTGTTCCTATTGTTATTTGTAGTAGAATTCATTATTTTTTATTTCCTTGCAATATTTTGTCTTAAGAGTAATGCCATGGTGTTTGTTTTGTTGTTAATAAATATTTATCTTGTTTCAATTTGAGACTCTGATGAATAAATCATTAAAACTTTTTTATATGTCCCTGAATTTTACATAAGTACATATTTCTGCTGAGTACATTGCCAGAACAGAACTTACTAGGACTAAGGTTATGCATTCTCTCTCTTTTTTTTTCTTTTATCTTTAGTGAATTTTATCCAACCATTTTCTTAAAAAGACTATATCAGTTAAAAATTGGCAGAACTGAATAGATTTTATTGTTCCAAAGAAGATATACAAATGGCCAACAGGTACATGGAAATGTGTTCAACATTGCTAATCATCAGGGAAACGCAAATCAAAACTACAGTAAGATATATCACTCTATGCCTGTTAGCTGGTTACTATCAAAAATACAGGAATGGTGATAAGGACGTAGAGAAAAAGGAAACTTTGTGCACTGTCAGTGGAAATGTAAAATAGTGCGGTCACTATGGAAAACAGTATGGAGTTTCCTCAAAAAATTAAAAACAGAACTACCACATGATTCAGCAATCCTACTTATGGGTAAATATCTAAGGGAAATGAAACCCAGGTCTGAAGAAACATCTGCATTTTCTTTTTCACTGCAGCACTATTCACACTAACCAAGACATAAAAACAATTTAATTCTCCATAAATGAGTGAATGGATAAAGAAGATGTGATACATACAAATAGGTCTATTTCTACCTTTAGTTCTAGCATTTTTATTAGTCATAAACATTTTAGTTTATTAGTCAAAAATATTTTATATTAATATATTGATCGACTATATTGTTTTATAATTATAAACTACCTCTTTCATTTCTGACCATACTTGATTTAAAGAATACTAGATTTTTACATAGGTTCTAGACATATATCCTTTTTCTAAAAAAGATTTTCTTCACCCTTGTAATGAAAATGTGGCTGTTACTGGCAATAAGTTTTTTCTTTTCCTTTTTTAAAATCATCTCCATCAAATTTTGCCTTTTGGATGAGTATATGCTACTTCTCCATTTAATAAGATTACTGATATATTTGGGTTTAAATCCATCAACTTGCTATTTATTTTCTAATTTTTCCATTTGTTCTTCATTTTCTCTGTCCTTTATTGCCTTGGTTTTGATTAACCAGTTAATATTATTGTTTATTTTGCAAGTCTGTTTGTAAGTCAATATTTTCCCTTATAATTTTGATTAAGAGATTATAACATTCATATTTAGCTTATTATGGGGCTTCTCTTGTGGCTCAACTGGTAAAGAATCTGCCTGCAATGCAGTAGGTCTGGGTTTGATGTTTAAATATGAATAGACATTCATATTTAGTTTATTATAGACACCAGTAAATTAGTACTATTGCATTTTTGAAATGTAATACTTTCCCATACTTTATCTTTACCAATCATGTGGATTTAGTACTTTTGTTGCTATATATGTCAATATATTATGTATTTAAAACCCCCAAATTTTAGTTCTATTCTTACACTTGCCCTTTCTGTGTATGCATGCATGTTTTATTGCCTAACTATGGTTCTATCTATGAATATTTTTCTCCTGTTCCCCAGGTATTTCTATTTTAGTACAATATTATACCCTCTGAATTCTTCAACATTTTTTTGTGTTGGAAATCTCTTGATTTTATTTTTGATAAATAGTTTGGCTGATTATAAAATTGCATGCTATAATTCTTCCAGCACTTCCAATAAGTAATTCCATTGGCTTTTTGGCTTTCAAATTTTCTGTTAAAATTAAGATGTCAGTTTTATTACTGCTTCTTTAAAGGTTATATATTTTCTATCCTGTGACTAATTTGAAAACTTGTCAGTTTTAATAATTTGCCAGCCAGTTTTCCAACAAATATTTGGAATATTTCCTACGTTCCTATTATTTTCTCCAGGCCTCTAGGCTGAAATGCAACTAAATTAAGTTTCTCAAACATGTTTCATATGTATCACTTATGTTCTGCCTTATCTACTTCAATAATTGTATTTTTTTAAAATTTCTACAATGTCCATTTTTTTTAATATACATATAGTTCAACATTCTGATAAAATTCTTCCCTATTTTCTCTATTTCTTCAAACACACTAATGCAGTATTTGGACATTCTCTTTCTTTCAAACAGCTCATGCAGCTCTTTGTCAAAAACAAGCAATGCAAACAAAAATGGAAAGATCTAAATATTTATTTCTCCAGAAAAGACATACACCTGGCCAAAAGCACATGAAAAGAAGTTCAACATCACCAATTACCAAAGAAATGCAAATCAAAACTACAGTGAGGTATCACCTCACACTAGTCAGAATGGGTATCATTTCAAAAAGTCTATAAACAATAAATGCTGGGAATGGTGTGGAGAAAAGGGAATCTTCTTACACTATTGGTGGGAATGTACACTGGTACGACCACTATGGAGAATAGTATGGAGGTTCAGTAAAACAGTAAAAATAGAGCTACCAAATGACCCAGCAATCCCTCTCCTGGGCAGATATCAGGAGAAAGTCATAATCTGAAAAGACACATGCATCACAATATTCAGAGCAGCACTGTTTAAAATACCCAGGACATGGAAGCAACATAAATGTTCATCAACAAACAGAAGAATGGATAATGAAGATATGGTACATATATACTGTGGAATTTTAGTCAGCCATAAAAAGAATGAAATATTGTCGTTTGTAGCAATATGGATGGACCAAGAGATTATTGTACTAAAGGAAGTAAATCATACAGAGAATGACAAATGTCATATAGTCACTCATATAGAATCTAGCTTGAAAAGATAATATAAATGAACTTATTTACAAAATACAAATGAACTCACAGATTTTGAAAACAAACTTACAGTTACCAAAAGGAAAGGGAAGGGAGGGATAAATCAGAATCTTTGGATTAACATATACACAGCACTATACACAAAACAGATAAGCAACAAGAAAGAACTGTAAAATATAGAGAACTCAATATTCTGCAATAACCTATATGGGAAAAGAATCTGAAAAAGAATGAATATATGTATAACTGAATCACTTTGCTGTACACCTGAAGCACAGTATTAAAATCAACTACAGTGCAAAAAAAAATTTTTTTAAACAGCTGCACTTCACGAAATAAAGGAAAAGGGGTTTCTAAAAAGACAAATGAAATTTGAGGAGGGAGGATTCATTATTTTTTGTATGCAGAAAAAATATTTTTCCATGTTTTTTGTTAAAAGACAATTGTATATCATTTGGGACTTTAGGATTCATTTTTTTAAAAGATTATTTTCAATTTTCTGTGTTCCTTTGTGTTAAATTTATATACTTTTTAATGGTATTGTCTATAGCATGCAATTATTAAAAAATTACAAAGCAAAATATTAGTGTACACTTTAAAAAATATGCTGCATGAAGTATTTCCCCCTTTTTTAAAATTAAAGTATGTCTCTATGGTTTTTCCAGTAGTCATGTATGGATGTGAGAGTTGGACTGTGAAGAAGGCTAAGCGCCAAAGAATTGATGCTTTTTGAACTGTGGCATTGGAGAAGACTCTTGAGAGCCCCTTGGACTGCAAGGAGATCCAACCAGTACATTGTGAAGGAGATCGGCCCTGGGATTTCTTTGGAAGGAATGATGCTGAAGCTGAAGCTACAGTACTTTGGCCACCTCATGCGAAGAGCTGACTCATTGGAAAAAAAAAGACTCTGATGCTGGGAGGGATTGGGGGCAGGAGGAGAAGGAGACGACTGAGGATGAGATGGCTGGATGGCATCACTGACTCGATGGGGGTGAGTCTGAGTGAACTCTGGGAGTTAGTGATGGACAGGGAGGCCTGGCGTGCTGCGATTCATGGGGTCGCAAAGAGTCGGACACAACTGAACTGAACTGAACTGATAGTTTCCTCTTTTCTTTATTACTCTCTTCCAAAAGTTTGATTTTCAAATAACTTTTCTACTGCTGGTGATTTCTTGTTATTCCTGTAATTATTCTTGCTTTCTTTCTCACCTATATTATTGTAAGAAATAATTTTTGAATCTCTTTCATGATGTTGGATTTTCATTTTTGCTGGCCGCTATCTTGAGTTTTATTTCACAAATCAGGATGCTATTTTCTTATGTATAAGGTCATGATTGTTGCATGATAGATTGTCTTATCATTAAGATATGGCAATCTTTGCTTAATTTTGCAATGTAATGCTCTGAAGTTAATAATTTTATATTAGTTTTATTTGATTAGTTTTCATATCTTCATTTCAGCCTTTGCATCATTATAATCTAAGTAAATCCTTTGCAAAAAATACACAGGTTAATGAACCTGTGTCTAATGATGAGAGATTAATTAATTTAAATTTATTGGCTTCTCTGGCATGCTTATAATTAGTAATACAACTTTATTTTGTATCTTCCATTTAATACAAATTTCCTTAACTTTGTTATACTTCCTTCCTTAACTATGTTTGATTTATTATCTTTATTTCACTATATCACCTATTAGTTTAGAAGGTAAAGATTTTATTTCTATTCTTTAGTAAATATTTATTTATATGCACTTTATGATTCATAAAATTTTGTGTTCCTCTACATTTCAGTTCAGTTCAGTTCAGCTGCTCAGTCATGTCCAACTCTTTTGACCCCATGAACTGCAGCACACCAGGCCTCCCTGTCCATCACCGACTCCCAGAGTTTACCCAAACTCATGTCCATCGAGTCGGTGATACCATTAAGTCATCTCATCCTCTGTCGTCCCCTTCACCTCCTGCCCCCAGCCCCTGCCAGCATCAGAGTCTTTTCCAATGAGTCAATTCTTCAAATGAGGTGGCCAAAGTACTGGAATTTCAGCTTTAACATCAGCCCGTCCAATGAACACCCAGGACTGATTTCCTTTAGAATGGACTGGTTGGATCTCCTTGCAGTCCAAGGGACTCTCAAGTGTCTTCTCCAACACCACAGTTCAAAAGCATCTATTCTTCGGCACTCAGCTTCCTTCACAGTCCAACTCTCACATCCATACATAACCATTGGAAAAACCATAGAATTGACTAGACGGATCTTTGTTGGCAAAGTAATGTCTCTACTTTTCAATATGCTATCTATGTTGGTCATAACTTTTCTTCCAAGGAGTAAGTGTCTTTTATTTTTATGGCTACAATCACCATCTGCAGTGATTTTGGAGCTCAAAAAAAAATAAAGTCTGACACAGTTTCCACTGTTTCCCCATCTATTTCCCATGAAATGATGGGACTAGATGCCATGATCTTCTTTTTCTGAATGTTGAGCTTTAAGCCAACTTTTTCATCCTCCTCTTTCAATTTCATCAAAAGGCTCTTTAGTTCTTCTTCACTTTCTGCCATAAGAGTGGTGTCATTGGCATATGTGAGGTTATTGATATTTCTCCTGGCAATCTTGATTCCAGCTTGTGTTTCTTCCAGTCCAGCGTTTGATATGATGTACTCTGCATATAAGTTAAATAAACAGGGTGACAATATACAGCCTTGACGAACTCCTTTTCCAATTTGGAACCAGTCTGTTGTTCCAGGTCCAGTTCTAACTGTTGCTTCCTGTATGCTTCTTGCATGCAGATTTCTCAAGAGGCAGGTCAGGTGGTCTAGTATTCCCATCTCTCTCAGAATTTGCCACAGTTTATTGTGATCCACACAGTCAAAGGCTTTGGCATAGTCAATAAAGCAGAAATAGATATTTTTCTGGAACTCTCTTGCTTTTTCTTGATCCAGCGGATGTTGGCAATTTGATCTCTGGTTCCTCTGCCTTTTCTAAAACCAGCTTGAACATCAGGAAGTTCACTGTTCATGTATTGATGAAGCCTGGCTTGGAGAATTTTGAGCATTACTTTACTAGCATGTGAGATGAGTGCAACTGTGTGGTAGTGTGAGCATTCTTTGGCATGGCCTTTCTTTGAGATTTGAATGAAAACTGAGTTTTTCCAGCTTTGTGGCCACTGCTGAGTTTTCCAAATTTGCTGGCATATTGAGTGTAGCACTTTCACAGCATCATCTTTCAAGATTTGAAATAGCTCAACTGGAATTCCATCATTTCCACTAGCTTTGTTCATAGTGATGCTTTATAAGGCTCACTTGACTTCACATTCCAGGACATCTGGCTCTAGGTGAGTGATCACACCATCATGATTATCTGGGTCGTGAAGATCTTTTTTTGTACAGTTCTTCTGTGTATTCCTGTAGATCAAAGCCATTTGAGGGCAATAGCTGATGGACAGTGAGGAGTGATTCATTTCATGCTAACATCAGGGCAATTAAAAGTCAGTATACCTCTCTTTTCCTGCTGCAAAAATCTTGTAGAATATTCTCCAGAAGCATAGATTTTTGAGGGAGGAGAGCTGCCTAACTCATTAGACTTTGCATAAATTAGAAATAAATTTTCATTATTAAACCACTGATATTATGTTTGTCTGTTGTTACACCTGATATATGCTATTCTGACTAAAACAAATAACTTTATATTTTGCCAGCAAAATTCAAATTTTAATCATTATCTTTTTCCTTTTTCATAGCACTAAAAGAACCTTGTATTTTTCACAAAAGTCTCCTCACATATTCCACATTTTTATTATAGTGTTTTCAGCAATGTTTACATAATATTATTTATATAGTATTATATATTAATTATTTAAACATTTAATATCAAATATTTAAATACTTCTATATGTTTTAAACTGTTTCTTGTTCATTGTTACTACCTTTTTATCTGCCCTACTTGCTGGCCCTATTTTCTTTCTGGTTAACAAAAGCTTTTAGCATTTCTCTCAGCATTGTTTTCTGAAATGCAAACTTAAGTCATGTTTTTTTTAAAACATCTTTATTGAAAGAGTTGATATATGCAAAGCATTTATACAAGCTCTAAAATTAGATCCTCTATTTTTTTTTTTCTTTAATCATTTTTATATGTTGTTAAAGTGCTGCACTCAATATGCTGGCAAATTTGGAAAACTCAGCAGTGAAAACAGGACTGAAAAAGTCTGTTTTCCTTCCAATCTCAAAGAAAGGCAATGCTAAAGAATGTTCATGCTACCGTACAATTGCACTCACCTCACACACTAGCTAAATAATGCTTAAAATTCTCCAAGCCAGGCTTCAACAGTACATGAACCAAGAACTTCCAGATGATCAAGCTAGATTTAGAAAAGGCAGACAAATCAGAGATAAAATTGCCACCATCCATTTGATCATAGAAAAAGCAACAGAGTTCCAGAAAACCATCTACTTCTGCTTTATTGACTATGCCAAAGTCTTTGACTGTGTGGATCACAACCACCTGTGGAAAATTCTCCAAGATGGGAATACCAGACTCTAACGTGCCTACTAAGAAATTTGCATGCAGGTCAAGAAGCAACAGTTAGAACTGAACATGGAACGATGGACTAGTTCCAAATTGGGAAAAGAGTATGTAAATGCTGCATACTGTCACTCTGCTTATTTAATGTATACGTAGAGTACATCATGCAAAATGCTAGGCTCGAAAAGCACAAGCTGGAATCAAGATTTCCAGGAGAAATATCAATAACCTCAGATCTGCAGATGACACCAGTCTTATGGCAGAAAGAGAAAAGAACTAAAATGCCTCTTAAAGGTGAAAGAGGAGAGTGAAAAAGCTGGCTTAAAACTCCACACTCAAAAGATGAAGATTGTGATGTTCATTTCCATCACTTCATGGCAGATAGATGGGGAAACAATGGAAACAGTGACTTTATTTTGGGGACCTCCAAAAATCAATGCAGATGGTGACTGCAGCCATGAAATTAAAAGATGCTTGCTCCTTGGAAGAAAAGCATGACCAACCTAGACAGCATATTACAAAGCAGAGACATTTATTTGCTGATAAATGTCTGTCTAGTCAAAGCTATGGTTTGTCCAGTAGTCATATATGGATGTGAGAGTTGTACTGTGAAAAAAGCTGAGCATTGAAGAACGGATGCTTTTGAACTGTGGTGTTGCAGAAGACTCTTGAGAGTCCCTTGAACTGCAAGGAAATCCAACCAATCCATCCTAAAGGAAATCAGTCCTGAATAGTCATTGGAAGGACTGATGCTGAAACTGAATCTCTAATACTTTGGCCACTTGATGCGAAGAACTGACTCCTTAGAAAAGACCCTGATGCTGGGAAAGACTGAATACAGGAGAAGAAGAGAACAGAGGATGAGATGTTTGTATGGCATTACTGACTCGATGGACATGAGTTTGAACAAGCTCCATGAGTTGGTAATAGACAGGAAAGCCTGGCCTGATGCAGTCCACAGTGTTGCAAAGAGGCGGACATGACTGAGCAACTGAACTGAACAGACTGGTAAGTTGTAAAGGGTTATTTATAGAACAGGTTTTGAGCTCCTTTGGCTAGGATTCCATAGAATTCATTGAATTGAGATCATATTCTAATTGATTTCCAGCTTTTCTTGACTCATTTCTTGGTTTTATAGCTATTTGTTCCTGTGCTCATTCATAGCATTGGCCATGGATTATGATTTCCAAAGGCTGAATGTCTTCCACTCATGTATCAACACCTGATCCTTTGCATGCTAAATTATCAATTTCTGTATGTGTGTTTTTCCCAGTTCTAAGTTTTAAGCAAGGATAACAATGCCAGGTTCCCTCTCAGCCTGAGGACAAACCCTGATTCCAGTTAGGACTCTAGCCTTTAAAGCATGTATCTTTTTCCCTGGTGGATCACTCCCACTTCCTAGTTGTTAATAGCACCTACTGTTTCCTTTGCAAACACTTGTGCTTCAACACTGTGTGTTCATTGTTTGGTTGTCTTATTTTTAAAAAAAGTATTTTACATTCAGTATTTCAGTGTTTTTGAAATAGCAAGGTGGGTTCTTCATATAAAATTGCATATCATATAGATAATGTTATTAGCATCATTTCTTAAATTTAAAATCAGAAGTTAAATATATTTTAAAAAATTTACTTCTGGCATCAATAGCTTAAAATTCTATTTCTACTCTGAAAAATGAGAAAAGCTTTTAATTGCTTTCAATGAAAATTTAACCAAGCCACTTTACAATTTTCTTTGTAGAAGCAATTATGTTAAAACCAGGTATTTCCAAATAAATTTCCCTTCAAAGACAAATCACCAACTGTAGGTGAGAGTTTAGGGATTATTAAACAAGGAGATGCACAAGACTGAGGCTCTATAGCACATGCATTTCCTCCCTGTTATTTCCAGGATCACTTAGTCCAGTACTTTTGCCTTTCATTTGTTTCTAAGTTCCCAGAGAGATGACAGCAAACTTATCAGTGAGTCAAACAAGAAACTTTAAGACGCTCCAGGATCTTTTGGCTGAAGATGAATCTGGCAGTGGCTTGTTTGTTCCTTTTTCAGTTTTATTTTTATTACTTACTGTATGTCTCTAAGGACCTGGAAAGAGTAAAGATTAGGCCATCAAGGCTAGCTCTGAGCCAACAAGATGAACTTGCTCTCTTTCTTCTCCTTAGTTTGAGCTAAAAAAAAAAAATAAAGATTCTATTCTCCCTGAGTGATGTGACTTAACAAAGATCCTTTAGCTTAAGGATGCAAGGTTCCTGCTTCTGTGCTTGCCCTGACTCTCCTTTTCTACTCCTAGCTAAAAATTGAATACAAGATACTTTTCGTATAGGATTCTACCTACATTCTCCTTCCAATTTATGCAAAAATGTCTGTATAAAAAGATGAATTTATAGATAATCTGCTTCATTACAAGATACTTTCATGCATATAACTATGCTTGCATGTAAATATAAAGCATTTTAGTGTAACAATGACAGTTTATGTTCAAGTTCCAAAATTATAATAAAAAATAAAGAATTCTGATTAATCAATTCCATATTTACTATTAAACTTCACATTTTATACAGTCTTTCTCCAATTCCTTTATCAGAAGATTCAATGATAATTTGAACAACTGACACAGAATTAGAACTCAAAACTCATAAGAAGTTAAAACTTGCCGTTGACAAATTTCTCTTATTTATGCCAACTCTATAAGCCCCATAGTTTCATTCATCATTTCATTTATACTTTATGCATTCTTTCATATTTCTGATATATCTTTGCTTGCATTCCTATTTTACTTTCTTTTTCCACGCAAAAATATAAATAGTCCAAAAAATAACCTGATAGAAAAGGCTGACAAAAATCACTATCAGAATTTTATATTACTGTAGAAGTTCAATAGCTTTGTTAGTTCCTCTGCTGGAGGCAGTCTGAAATAGGTAGATAGAAATTTTAGTTTGCAAAGAACAGCATGTTGTTGTGAGAAGTGAAAAGTCGTTTTGTTTTAGGCAAAAGGAAGTTGCTGTGAAATGTTGAATGACTCACTTACCAGCCTCTCATTTTCTAGAAAACAGCATGCTGCAGGTCTACATAAAACGCTTAGAATTCAATGTTTCGTCTTTAAACATATGTGCTACAGTTAAAGCCTATTGCTCCTTTCTAGTGTGGAATATTGGTGGGTAGAAAGCACCATTCCTCAGACATGAGGAAGGAAATACAGTTGACAGAAAGGAAAATTTTATAGGCATAAGTTTTAAGAAACAGTGTCAGAAAATACAACAATTATGATTTTTATTTGAAGTAAATTGCTGTGGCATTTACCTGTCTCAATGTACATATCTAGATTAAGTTAATTATCACACTCTAGGATAAGTAAATTTCATTGAGGTTACATGACAACAACCACAGATCAATTATGATATAGGGCCTGGCCCTGACAGAATTGTATGCTGTAGATATCCAGTTTTATGTTTTGGAATATATCTTAATATTTTAAAATATATGATTATATAAATATTTTTGGAATTAAAGTTCTGAGTTATCATTGGCTTCCTAAAATGAAAAATGAGAATTTAGTCACCATGTCCTCCAATACTTAACACATTTTTCTTATCTGGAAATCTACTATACATAATAATTTTGGTTATGATATTAAATAATATTATATTTTGACATGTAATTTTTATCTACATTTGAATGATGTAGAGCATTTTGATTACATTTCTCTTTTTGTATAATTTATTTTGTCTTTTCTGGAATAGATAATTGCCATTTTTCCTATTTTCTTACCTTTCTACACTTCTCCTAGAAAGTATAAATTTCTTTCCCATATATTTAAACCTATCTGGTAATATATCAGTTTCATTGTTTTCTTGAACATATTCCTCTCATGCCTTTGTCCTTATCTAATCTGAATTTTATGCTTTCTAGGGTTGTATTCTTGAAATCTAACACACCTCTCCCAGGGATTATTCTTTGTCACTTTGTGATGCTGGAATATACATCTGTCTTCCCACCTCGCTCTTCCTTCTTCTAGTATAGCATATCTTCCAAGAAGTTTTTTTTTTTTTTTTAAATGCATGGGAATTGTTTTTGAAGAGTGCATTTTTTTTTCTTTTAACTTTATATTTGAAAATCAATTGTAATGGGAACAGATTTCTAGTTGAAAAAATATGAAAGTGTCATTCCATTTTCTTCACTTGCCCCTATTATTTATTACTAGAATTTGATTCTGTTCAAATTTCCAAACATTTGCATGTGATATGAATTCTTCTGTGTAAGTTTTAAGAATCTTCTCTGTGTGTCCAGTTTTGATGGTGATATATGTATATGATTTAAATAGTCTCTACTGCAATGAATATTTATGCTCATTTTTATTTTACAAACTCAAATATTTTCTTCCTTTTTAAGTTAGTGAATTCACTCAGTCATGTCTAATTCTGCAACCCCATGGACTGTAGCCTATCATGCTCCTCTATCTTTGGGATTTTCCAGGCAGTAGTATTGGAGTGGATTGCCATTTCTTTCTTCAGTGGCTCTTTTTACCACTTTGTAATTGTTTTAAAAATGTCTCTTTCATATTTAAAATAATCATCATCTTGAAATTCATTTCCCTCTCTGCAATGTAGGAGACCCGGGTTCAATCGCTTGAGCAGGCAGATCCCCTGGAGAAGGGAATGACTACTCATTCTAGCATTCTTGCCTGGAGAATTCCATGGACAGATGAGCCTGGCATCCTGCAGTCCAAGGGTTCCAAAGAGTCAGACATGATTGAACAATTAACATTTTTAATTTTGATCTTAATTGTCTTATGTCTATAGTTTTCCTGGGATATCTTTTCCCCATCGCAGTTTTTAACTTCTCTCAGTTTCTGTACTTAAAGTGGGTTTTCATGTAAATAATACTTGTTGGGTTTATCTAGTTTGGCAACCTCTGCCTTTTGAGTATTTAACAGCTTATTTTTAATACAATTGTTGATGTAGTTGGACTTAAATATGATTGTTTGCTATTGTTTTTCATTTGTCCAATTTATCTCTGCTACCTTCTTTTGTTGTTTATTTTTTCTCCCATTATATCTCTTCTTTTGACTTATTTACTACTGCTCTTTCTTTCATTACCTTATTTTCATAGTGGTTGTTCTGCTGCTGCTGATGCTAAGTCACTTCAGTCGTGTCTAATTCTGTGCAATCCCATGGACTGCAGCCCACCAGGCTCCTCTGTTCATCGGCTTTTCCAGGCAAGAGTACTGGAGTGGTTTGCCATTCACATGACCATATTTAACCACAATCTTCAAATAATATATAGCACTTTATACTGTATAAATATTTTCCATTTTGAATATTTTAAAATTATTTATTTGCTGAATAGCCCCTCTATTTCTTTAGTTTATTCTTTATTATTAATAGTCTTATAGTGAACTTCCTGGTCCTTTATTACAGGTTTCCTATGATTGCTATTCTTTTTCAAGTGTTCTATGTGTGTGTGTTCCATTTAGAAGGGGCTTTTATCATTTTTATCTTTCAAGATTTCTTTTTATATTCTGCTTTATGATATCTTACTTTTAATTTCAAAGAAGTTTTTTTGTGCTTCTTATAAGTGTGTAGTTATGCATACAGGTATAATTTAATGGTATTTATACAATATGTTTGATTTATTTTATTGCATTATTTCTGACTTGTCTGTTTCTTCTGAGTGTTTTAGTTTTATGTTTTATTTTTTCTCATTCATGTAAGAAACATAGTCAAATGATAGTCTATAGAAAATAGGGAAAATGCTCTGCATGTATCACTGGTGTTGGTTACCTTGTTAACTAGTGAACCTTCTTTGTGTGAGCTGGTTGAGTTGTTATGACTTTTCCTGTAAGTTTGTTAATTTATGTCACATTTTTATAGTAAATATTCTGAAACTAATCTTTCTTCGTTGTATTTCATACTTTTGATGTCTGAGTCTTTTGAGGGCTCCATGATGCATACACACGTGCCTATGCATTTCCCCGACTGCTAGCATCATTTTTTATTTTCTCTGGCTGCTCTGTTACTGTTTAGGTATATGATTTAAAATTCCAAAATTGTTTTGCTGGCATCTCTTTTTCTGTTATGTTTACCCTTAAATATTTTCATCAGTGTGATAAAATTATATTTAAAGAAATTATATGTTTTTGCCATTTAGGAAGTCAGTTTTCATACCCAGTCTTATGTTTAATCAGCAATTCAATAAGTTTGTGCTAACTGACTAGTAGATATTTGGTCTCTAGACTCTGTCCTAAAAGTACTTACATCTAGAGTAATACAGCTAATATCTTAAAAAAAAAAAAAAAAAAGAAGAAGATCAGTACATTATACATTTATGGGATAAAAAATATAATTGAAACTCAGGAAAGGAAGACATACATGTGAATTCAGTATTTAGAGAAAAGAGAGAAGAAAATGTAGGTCATTCACTAATACTTAAGAAGTGGAACACATTTGATCTTTGCTAGATTAAAGAACACATCAATAACAATGATGAAATACATGCAGAGAATGCTTAACCATAGTTAGTAAATATGCTAAAATTAGTATATACTACTCACCTAATTCTCCAAATATATGAGCTAGTTATAATTATTTCTTTCACTTTCATAAAACAAAACAAAACAAAAGACACAGTTGAAGGACTTGCTTAATATCAGAAAGTTAATCAACAGTTGAACCAGGATTCAGGTCGCAAAGCGTAACTTTAATTAAAACCTATGCTCTTAAACAGTAGGTTAAACCGATATTTGTATATATGCAGCTTAACTTAATAATGTATTTGAATTCAGAGTAAGCATTTTGAGTTTTCTTAGAAAGCCAAATATACTTTTAATTGTGACAGAAAATGACAAGGAAATGTAGATTGGTTTATGATATAGCCTAATTAAAGAAGAGTTAAACTTCTTTTATTAAAAATTTTTTCTATTGAAACTGGAGGGAAACCTACAGTTTTAAACTGAAGGTGAACAAGTTAACAAAGCAATGAGCTGACATTGCCTGCAGGATCTTAAAATTTTTGGTTAATGTAATCAGCATTTTATTTTTGAAATAAAAATGCCATAAGATTACTGCTATTCACACTCCCCAAAACATTCTAAGAATCCAAAAATGTTAACAAACAAAACAGAACACACACACAATTAGATATAAATTTGTAGATAAATTATATTTTCAATAAGATCTTTCCCTAAATATATATGCATTAAGATTCTGTAAAACACAACTTGTTATATTTTATCCCCTTTGAAATACAATAACTTAAAATATTAGAAGTTTGATGCAACAAACCTAGTCTATCAGACATGTAATGAGAGTGCTTCCACTAATTAGTAAAGTGGCTTCCATGTTGCTAAGAAGTATTCTTCCTTATAATTACAAAATGACCTCCAAATATATTTATTAGTACAGCTCTCCACTGCTTTTCCATGTCTATTAATCAAATTTTAGCATAAAAAGTGTAAGAGGATAACAAGCTTTCAGTGATTAAAGAGGATAAGCTTGATGTGGTGGAAGAAGAGGACTGGAATCAGAAATTTCTACTCTGTGAATAACAATGATATTGTCTAGGTGAAAAAGTTGGCATAAAGCTCAACATTCAGAAAACTGAGATCATGGCATCTGGTCCCATCACTTCATGGGAAATAGATGGGGAAACAGTGGAAACAGTGCCAGTCTTTGTTTTTGGGGGCTCCAAAATTACTGCAGATGGTGATTGCAGCCATGAAATTAAAAGGCGCTTACTCCTTGGAAGGAAAGCATATTAAAAAGCAGAAACATTACTTTGCCAACAAAGGTCCATCTAATCAAGGCTATGGTTTTCCCAGTGATCATATATGGATGTGAGAGTTGGACTGTGAAGAAAGCTGAGCACTGAAGAATTGATGCTTTTAAACTGTGGTGAACTGTGGTATTGGAGAAGACTCTTGAGAGTCCCTTGGACTGCAAGGAGATCCAACCAGTCCATCCTAAAGGAGATCAGTGCTGGGTGTTCATTGGAAGGACTGATACTGAAGCTGAATCTCCAATACTTTGGCCACCTTATGCAAAGAGTTGACTCATTGGAATAGACCTTGATGCTGGGAGGGATTGGGGGCAGAAGTAGAAGGGGATGGCAGAGGATGAGATGGCTGGATGGCATCACCGACTCAATGGACATGAGTTTGGGTAAACTCTGGGAGCTGATGATGGGCAAGGAGACCTGGAATGCTGTGATTCATGGGTTCACAAAGAGTCGGACACAAGTTAGTGACTGAACTGAACATAAAGTAATTAAAACAAACAAACAAAAAAAACTGTCAGAAAGCAAGAATGTTCAAGTACCAAATGAGAAAATGTAGTGCTCCATATAAATTTCTGTCCTTAGGCACCTTAAAAAAAATTGCAAACAGTGATGTATATCTCCTGCCCATTCAAAGTGATTTCTAATTTTTGCATTAAGCTTAGTTAGCAAGGGACTTCCCTGGTAGATCATACTGTAAAGAATCTGCCTTCAATGCAGCAGACCTGGTTTTGATCCCTGGGTCAGGAAGATCCCCTGGAGAAGTGAATGGCTACCCACTGCAATATTCGTGCCTGGAAAATTTCTTGGACAATGGAACCTGGTGGGGTACAGTCCATGGGGTGTCTCAAAGGATTGAATGTGACTCAGTGACTAACACACACTGTCATACTTAACTGGAAAGGATTTCTGGCATCATGCGTAAGTGCTTTAAATATCATTGTTGCTATTCTTGTTATTAATATTCTTTTGACTATGTTTATACATTTAGCTTATTCAATTTCCAAAAAAAATTCAAATGCAATTGGTCTGGCAGATCATTTGGTCAGATGACCAGGCAAATGACTTTACTTTCTACCAGAAAGAAGTCTGACTTCATTTCATTTTAGTTATTACAGTGCCTTTCATTTCAAAATAACTGTGCTAATACAAGCCCTATGGCACCTTACTTTGGAATTCAGATACTGAGATAGATAGACAGATGATTGACAGACAGGGTCTGGCAGACTATAGCACAGAGAACTTTGCAATAAGCTTGATACTAATTCTCGTTTTGTCTTTTTCCTTTTTTTGTTTTTTGGTAAGGTCATGTTGTTTAGCTACCATTATACTCTCCCTCAGGAGCTAGGCACTTTTAAATTATCTTTTTGATTGGATCCCAAGAATACAGATGTGGCTAGATAGGATTCTGGAAATTTGATCAATTTGCCTTTCTTAGTAATCTGGATCAAAGGAAACTGTGCAAAGTGTGAAAATGGGAAAGAAGCTTCAGAAACATCAGTAGATCTGAACTTCCAGTCCTGCAGAATTTTCTATTTAATCCATTTTTAGACATAAGTACATTTAAAAATGAATATCTTTTACACAGTTCTCTTAAAATGATCTATGCCATGTACTTTCTGGAAAGTCTTTGCATTTCTCAGGAGCACACCTAGGGTAGAAGACATCTGTTATAAAATATTATTCATTATTTATCCTAGCAAAATCACTTTGCCTGTTGACAAGGTCAGGAATTATAAAGTGAAGAAATATAAAAGAGTTTATTCAGGAAGATCTTACTGCATCAACACAGTCCCTTTAGTCTATCACGTGAGGTGAAAGAGGTGTAGCATTTGTCTATGGTGACGCAACTGAGCTGAATTTAAGTACTTGAAAGAGTCTGTCAGTAACTCTGTGAAACCAATCTGAAATAGTCCATTTTCTTAAATGTGTTTAATTGGGTTGGGCCTCAGGGCATATATTTATCAGACTTCTAGTGCTCCATAGCTAATGCCCTGTCCAAATGTCTCAAAAATCTGTCTGTCTCATGCTATTTGATTTGCTTTCTATGTCTCAAAAACAGTTGCTCAAAAATCATAAGTCAGTTCAGTCACTCAGTCNAGTCAAAGGCTTTGGCATAGTCAATAAAGCAGACATAGATGTTTTTCTGGAACTCTCTTGCTTTTTCAATGATCCAGCAGATGCTGGCAATTTGATCTCTGGTTCCTCTGCCTTTTCTAAAACCAGCTTGAACATCTAGAAGTTCACAGTTTGCGTATTGCTGAAGCCTGGCTTGGAGAATGATGGGTGCAATTGTGCGGTAGTTTGAGTATTCTTTGGCATTGCCTTTCTTTGGGATTGAAATCATGAGTACACATAAAACCAGCAGTCAAAATACATACCATTTCATCAAGACTATATTGATTTAAAGTATTATGAAAAGATTTATAATTATAATTCTGTGGTGGGGGAAGAGAGCAAGAGAGAAAGAGAAAGACAGACTTCAATATTTTTTATAAATAAAAGATTCATCAAGCCATCTTATTGCTTTATGGTTCCACAGATTGATATTACAGGGATTTTTTTGATTCCATTTACCTTGCGTTTATATTTTTTCCTTTCTTATTCATAGACTGAAGAATAAAAACAAAGAAGCATTACCTTATACCCATAAAATATACGCAGAAGCAATTCATAAATATTAATTTATGCTGTAAAAATAATAAACAACTTAAAATATTTTGTTTCTTAAAGTGGAGATGTGCAAAATAAGCCCATCTGGTCTTGGAATCCATGATATAGTCATATAAAGAAATAAAAAGTAGACACTTATTATAACAAACCATATCTAACTATTAATCTTAAAGTGCAGAATTATATATCATGGAAACTTGAAAAAGTACAAAGATGTACACATTATGAATTCACAGGTGAAATATGAGCACAAGATTTTCAAGGTTCTATAATGAAAAGGAAGCAGAAGCTACTTATACAGTTACATACAGAAGTTACACCGAACAGCGATTATACAAATCACATGCAAATGTGTAGCAGTGTGTCACAGTAGTGTGTCACACATAGTAGTGTGCCTTAAAAGTACATTGATAATGATGATGAATCTCTAGATTGATTTATAATGGCCAGGAAGTCATATTCATATCTTACCCAGGTAAAGGAATCTATTTTATTCATTCAGAAAGAGAACAAAAATGCTTGGTGCTCTAGAAAGTCATCCCCTTTCAACTTGTTCCTTCAGAACTATCTCTAGGCTACAGTGCAACTTTCACACATCCTCAGTTATGTTAAGGCCTGAGTATATGGCCCAGGATATCACAGGTATCTTGCTTTTGTGATCTTTTCCCTGGGCTATTCCTTTGTTCTATTATTTTCTTTCCTAAGAAGGAAAAATATAGAGTTAAAATATCCACAGAATTCTCTTTACCTATAAAGACTATCTCTACTACTTGCAGTGAAGTTCTGTATAAGTGAGTGATTAAAACTTCTCAATATTTGAAAAGTAAAAGTGAAAATCACTCAGTCATGAATGACTCTTTGAACCTCATGGACCATACAGTCCATGGAATTCTCCAGGCCAGAATACTGGAATGGGTATTCCAGAGAATCTTCCCAACTAGCTGAGCCACAAGAGAAGCCCTCATCTACTTTAGACCTGCCCTGGAGGTCACTCACCTATACAGAACTTCACTGCAAGCAGTAGAAAAGAGTCTTTATGTGTTGCATGCTTGGTTACTTTCCTGGAATAATACTAACTGAGCCCTTGTAAGTACTAACACCTCTGGATGTATGGACATTGAAAAGGAAGATTCCTACCACTTTTCTGTTATGTAACAGTTGATTTCAGATCTGACTATTTGAGGATCAGGACACCTATCCCAGGTCTGCATGTTATCAGGCCACAAGCTGTGCTTCTTTGGTGGAGGGGGACTTACAATGAGTAAGCAAAATCTTAACTTTCTCACTATTTTAATGGAGAAATTCATTCCACTTTAATCCCTGCTTATAAGAGAGCTTTTGTATTCTTCACAGTTCTTTCTAGGAAAAGATACTAATCTCTATTTTGGAAGGTGAAGGAATATTGGAAGGTATATTTTCTTTTCAACTGTATGCCCTTCAGAATATTAATAGCTTTTTCACAGGGCTAAAAAAAGTGCAATTGACTTCAAGATTAATTTTTTTATTGTACATAAAAATATGTAATACAAACTCTGTGTTTCTTGCTTTCTAGGACTAATATCTCAACCTGTAGAATGCAATAGAGATAGATAGAAATGTAGGAAGAAAGGAAGATAGATAGATATTCATGCCTACACACACATACACACACACACACACACACACACACACACATGTATATACATGCATTAAAATGCAGTGATTGCATAATGGCAAGTATAATAGAACTTTCTAACTTTAAATTTCTAAAATGTAATTACCATGACATTGCTGCTGCTGCTGCTAAGTTGCTTTAGTCATGTCCGACTCTGTGCGATCCCACCAGGCTCCACCATCCCTGGGATTCTCCAGGCAAGAAAACTGGAGTGGGTTGCCTTTTCCTTCTCTAATGCATGAAAGAGAAAAGTGAAAGTGAAGTCACTCAGTTATGTCCAACTCTTAGTGACCCCATGGGCTGCAGCCTATCAGGCTCCTCCATCCATTGGATTTTCCAGGCAAGAGTACTGGAGTGAGTTGTCATTGCTTTCTCCATAATGACATTAGCACTATAGAAAATAATAAGTATGTTACCTTGTGATTATACTAAAACAGCAATTTAGTGCATTTATTATGGAATAAATAAAGTTACTAAAATATTTTGCAAATATAAATTATTCTATAAATGCTAATATGGTCATAGAAGAAACATATAGATGTTTAGGAAGAATGATGAATTGACAAATATTAAATAATAATTTAATCAAACTATTTGAGCACCATGGCCCAGACAAGTTGCAACATAAAATTAACCATCGTAGCATATTATCCAGGGACTTATAATATTAATAGATTAATGTTCTCCTTTTAGTATTTTACCTTTGTTACCTAAGTTTTTTAAAAGAAAGATTTTATATCAATAAAATAAATGGCAACTCAATGTCACCTGCTATTAATAAAATAAAAAAAATAATATAATATAACTAAAAATAATGTTTTCTGTAGTCTGCTAAAACTCCTGAAACTTGTCTTACCCTAGTCTATTTTTAAAAATGAGAGAAATTAGAAAATTTTAGAGAGGTATTAATGACTTTCTTGCACCAAGGTAAGACTTCCTCGTTGATTAAATCAATTCATTTAATTAGAATTAAAAAGTGATTAATTAAACTATTCCACATAGTGATAGACAGAGGAGGTACGATGATTACTCTTTGCAGAAAACAAGTGTAAATGACAATTTGCCAGTAACAACCATTCAGTGGCACCAGAAATAAGCCAAAGTCAAACAGAGTATTGAGAAGCATTTGTTCTTTAAAAAGTGCTGAAGTATTACAAAAATGCATCTGTGGATTTCTTGCCTGGAAATGCTCCTACCCTCTTTCCGCCCTCTTCCCTGTTTGATCACTGTAAATGAGAGTTTTACTGTTATAGGGTTTGGGGAAATTATCAGCTTTACAGGTGCAGACTTGATTTAATATGGGAACAGGAGACACGCCCAGGTCTTTGCCAACTAAAATCAGCAGGCTCAGTTTGAAAGATATGGAATGTCCATATAGACATGGGAATCTAAAACTGAGGTCCCAGTTCCGAAAGGGCAGTAGACAAGGCAGGAATTTAATGATGATATCCTAAAAGTGACAGATCCATGTAAGAGCTGAAAGGAGCTCCAAACCTATCCTTGGCATTAGATAAACTACACAGGCAGTTGGGGTGGGGGTGGGGTGACCTAAGGAACTATGAAAAGCCTAAAATGTATGGGCTATTTAAAATTTCTAAAGAATTTAAATGCATTTTTCTACTCATTCAGGGCAAGCTCAACAGAACACAGAGCCTACTTAGGCACGTTATGTGACCACTGATACACACACACACACACACACACACACAGGAAAAATACTGTAAGAAGTCAAGTAAAAAGATTAAATGTTTTATCAACTGATAGTAATTAAAACCTAAGAACAGGCAAGTTATTGAAAACTACAATAACTCTCAAGATAATAAAATAAAATCCAAAATTACTATATTAACTACATTTTTCAATTAACTAAAAATCATTAAGCATGAAAATAAAAGTGACCAAAAGATAGAAACATAGCAAATGACAGACAAAATAACAACTCTGAGTGAGCCCAGTTATTTAATTTAGCAGATAATACTTTTAAAGCTGCTATAATTAAAATATTCCAAGTAAAATAGTAACAAATAAAAGAACTAAAGATAAGTGCTCAAACAATGAGCAACAAATAGAATATTTAAGAGAGAAATGAATATAATAGCAAATAAACAAAAGGGAAAGTTGCAATGCTGCTGCTGCGGCTAAGTCACTTCAGTTATGTCTGACTCTGTACGACCCCATAGACGACAGTCCACCAGGCTCCCTCGTCCCTGGGATTCTCCAGGCAAGAACCCTGGAGTATGNGTGCTCAAACAATGAGCAACAAATAGAATATTTAAGAGAGAAATGAATATAATAGCAAATAAACAAAAGGGAAAGTTGCAATGCTGCTGCTGCGGCTAAGTCACTTCAGTTATGTCTGACTCTGTACGACCCCATAGACGACAGTCCACCAGGCTCCCTCGTCCCTGGGATTCTCCAGGCAAGAACCCTGGAGTATGTTGCCATTTCTTTCTCCAATGCATGAAAGTGAAAAGTGAAAGTGAAATCGCTCAGTCATGTCCGACTCTTCGCGACCCCATGGACTGCAGCCTACCAGGCTCCTCCATCCATGGGATTTTCCAGGCAAGAGTACTGGAGTGGGGTGCCATCGCCTTCTCTGAAAGTTGCAATGAGAAGCAAGTAATTTAAATGAAAGTATAAACCAGATGGCCTCTGAGCAGATCTGAGATGGCAATAAAAAGAAACAATAAATAATAAAGCAAGTAGAAAATGAGTAAAAGTAAAGAAGATTTGAACAAGTTTAAACACATTTTAATGGTAAAATATTTTGAAATAAGTGTAACAAAAGTGGTATAAGTCTTATAAAATGAAACTTATAAACTACTGCTAAAGAAATTAAAGAAGGTTTGAATGAACAGAGAAATATATCATGTCCACAGGTTGAAAGACTTGCTGTTTTAAAATGGCAGAACATTCCAAACTTATCTACAAATCAACATAATCGCTATCAAATTTCCAGTGGATTTTTGAGACAGACTAACTCATTCTAAATTTACATATGAAAAAAAAACTTCCAGAAGTGCTACTATCTTTTATCACGATTTCAAAAATAAGTTTAGATTTACAAAATAGGTGCAAAGATTGTACACAGAATTCTCACATTCCCATCTCCCTACTTTTCCTAACATTAGTAACTTGCGTAACTATGTCACTTTTACCTAATTTCATAAATTAAGGTGCTGAAAAGTAATTACCTAAAGTAATTACCTAAAGTATGCCCTTTATTGGAGAAGACAATGGCACCCAACTCCAGTACTCCTGCCTGGAAAATCTCATGGATGTAGGAGCCTGGTAGGCTGCAGTCTATGGGGTCACTAAGAGTTGGACACGACTGATTGACTTCACTTTGACTTTTCACTTTCATGTATTGGAGAAGGAAATGGCAACCCACTCCAGTGTTCTTGCCTGGAGAATCCCAGGGACGGCAGAGCCTGGTGGGCTGCATAGTCCAGTCTATGGGGTCGCATAGAGTCGGACATGACTGAAGCTACTTAGCAGCAGCAGCAGCAGCATGCACTTTATTCATATTTCTCCAATTTTTCTACCAATAATTTTTGTCTTTAGCCTTATACTGTCTGTATACTTTGCCCCTGCCTTTCCTTTCCACTAGTTTCAATAAACATGTCCTGGATTTTAGTTCAGTTAGAGTATTTTTCACTGTCCCTCAGTAGGAACTTTCTATCTTCAGTTCCTATCACATCCTTATTTGAAATGAAAAAAATCTTCAGATAGTAAAATTTAATTTTTGTACCATATGCTTCAGTAGATCTTGGAAACTGCATACAATAATACATCTGCCATTACAGAAACATACAGAATACCACATTATTATAAAAGTTCTTAATGTGCAACCTATTTACAGTCTATCTCTCCTCCCTCCCCAAACCCCTTAGCAAGTACAGATTTTTTTTTTCCTGTTTCAAGAATTTAGTCTTTTCCAAAATATTATATAAATACAATCACAAAACATATATACTTTTGACTCTGATTTCTTTCCCATAATAAAATTCATTTGAGACTCATTCTTTTTGTTTAAATCCATAGTTCATTCCACCGTATGGATTTATCACATTATTTATCTATTCACTTATTAAATGACATGTATCTTGTTTCCAAATATTGGAATTTGTGAACTGAGCTGATTCAAACATCTAATGGGTTATTGTATGAGCATAAATATTCAATGCACTTTGGTAATAATAGATCATTGCTGGGTTGTATTTTAAAAGTATGTTCAACCTTATGATTAACCACCTTTTTTTTTCTCCCCCAGAGGTTCTGTACTGTTTTCACAGGCAACAGAAATGTTTTCTTTGTATAGCATGCTTGACAGCCCTTGATATTTTCACTTTATATTTTTCAGCCACTTTAGCAATTGTCTAAATGTTCTTCAGTATGATTTTAATATGCATGTCCTTAATAATATGATATTGAGTTACTTTTCCTTTGCTTACTTAATATTTATATATCTTCTTTCAGAATGTATCTCTTATGATTTTATGTCCATTTTCTTATTAAGTCATTTTGGTTACTGAAGTTTTTATAAATCTTTTTATATTCAGGATAAAAGCTAATATCAGATATATGATATATGAATATTTTCTCCAGAATTTGGCTTAACTTTTCATTACATTAAAATTTCAGAGAAAAATGTTTGTTGATAAGGTCACAAATTAAACATTGTTTTTTATATATAATGCTTTTAATGTTATATATTAAAAAATCATAAGATTCAATGTCATGAGATTTTATATTTTACAGAAATTGTATAATTTTTCCTTTTATATTTGTCTACAATCCATCTGACTCAATTCTTGGATGAAGTGAGAGGTATGCACCAAGGTTTATTATTTGTTTTTAATGTGGAAGTACAATAAGTACAGTACCATTTATTGAAAAAAGTATCATTCATCAACCGAATTTGAGTGCAATTTTAAATAAAATGCTGACTATATTTCTGATGATCTATTGCTGAGTTCTCTATTTTATATCAATGAACAATTAATTGAGTATTATCTTTATTATTATTCAGTTCAGTTCAGTTCAGTTCAGTCGCTCAGTTGTGTCTGACTCTTTGTGACCCCATGAACTGGAACATGTCAGGCGTCCTTGTCCATTTTCAACATCTGGAGTTTATTCAAACAAATGTCCATTGAGTCTGTGATGCCATCTGATCATCTCATCCTGTCATCCCCTTCTTTTTCTGCCTTCAATCTTTCCAAGCATCAGGGTCTTTTCAAATGAGTCAGCTCTTCACATCAGGTGGCCGAAGTATTGGAGTTTCAACATCAGTCCCTGTGATGAATACCCAGGACTGATCTCCTTTAGGATGGACTGGATGGATCTCCTTTCAGTCCAAGAGACTCTCAAGAGTCTTCTCCAACACCACAGTTCAAAAGCATCAATTGTTTGGCGCTCAGCTTTCTTTATAGTCCAACTCTCACATCCATACATGACTACAGGAAAAACCATAGCCTTGACTAGACATACCTTTTTTGGCAAAGTAATGTTTCTGCTTTTTAATATGCTATCTAGGTTGGTGTTAACTTTCCTTCCAAAGAGTAAGTGTCTTTTAATTTTGTGGCTGCAGTCACCATCTGCAGTGGTTTTGTAACCCAAAAAAATAAAGTAAGCCACTGTTTCCATGATTTCTCCATTGTTGTGCCATGAAGTGATGGAACAGGATGCCACGATCTTAGTTTTCTGAATGCTGAGCTTTAAGCCAACATTTCACTCTCCTCTTTTACTTTCAAGAAGAGACTCTTTAGCTCTTCTTCACTTTCTGCATAAGGGTGGTGTCATCTGCATATCTGAGGTTATTGATATTTCTCCCAGCAATCTTGATTCCAGCTTGTGCCTCTTCCAGCCCAGCGTTTCTCATGATGTACTCTACATAGAAGTTAAATAAGCAGGGTGACAATATACAGCCTTAACGTACTCTTTTTCCTATTGGAAACCAGTCTGTTGTTTCCTGTCCAGTTCTAACGGTTGCTTTCTGACCTGCATATAGGTTTCTCAAGAGGCAGGTGAGGTGGTCTGGTATTCCCATCTCTTTCAGAATTTTCCAAAGTTTATTGTGATCCTCACAGTCAAAGGCTTTGGTATAGTCAATAAAACAGAAATGGATGTCTTTCTGGAATTGTCTTGCTTTTTTGGTGATCCAGCAGATGTTGGCAATTTGATCTCTGGTTCCCTTGCCTTTGCTAAAACCAGCTTGAACATCTGGAATTTCTCGGTTCACATATTGCTGAAGCTTAGCTTGGAGAATTTTGAGCATTACCTTGGTAGTGTGTGAGATGAGTACAATTTTGTGGTAGTTTGAGCATTCTTTGGCTTTGCCTTTCCCTGGGATTGGATTGAAAACTGACCTTTTCCAGTATGTGGCCACAGCTGAGTTTTCTAAATGTGCTGGCTTATTGAGTGCAGCACTTTCACAGCATCATCTGGATTTGAAATACCTCAACTGGAATTCCATCACCTCCACTAACTTTGTCTGTAGTGATGCTTTCTAAGGCCCACTTGACTTCACATTCCAGTATATCTGGCCCTAGGTGAGTGATCACACCATTGTGATTATCTTGGTCATGAAGATCTTTTTTGTACAGTTCTTCTGTGTATTCTTTTTTTTTTTTAATTTTTATTTTTTAGTTTGTTTTGCTTTACAATACTGTACTCATTTTGCCATACATTGACATAAATCAGCCATAAGTGTACCTNTTAAAAATCTAGAGTAGAGGTTAGGTTTTCAAAAATACAATATTTAGGAAAAGATGAGCAAGAAGAAAAAAAAAAGTCACAGGAATTATTATGAATCAACACCAACAGCCGCTTAAAAAACTCAAAAAGGCAAAAAAAAAAAAAAAAAAAAAAGAAAAAAAAATTATATGGAATTTGCTTTAAAAATTACCAAAAAAAGAAAGGATAATAAAAAGAACAGGAGAAAAAAACAATGAAATAGAACATCTACCCAAAAATATTAATAATAATTTTTTTTAAAAGAGAGAATGTTCATAAAAATAGTTGATAATTCTGGCACTTTCTCTGGTATTGTNAAAAAAAAATTATATGGAATTTGCTTTAAAAATTACCAAAAAAAGAAAGGATAATAAAAAGAACAGGAGAAAAAAACAATGAAATAGAACATCTACCCAAAAATATTAATAATAATTTTTTTTAAAAGAGAGAATGTTCATAAAAATAGTTGATAATTCTGGCACTTTCTCTGGTATTGTGGGCAGTGTGGGGTCACTTCCAAGGCGGTTTCCTCTGTTTAGCTTCTTTTGTTTGCTGGTCTCTTCAGTGTCTGATTTCCGCCCTGACACAAAGAGGGCGGTGGTAGTCACTTTTTTCTTTTTTTAAGGCTCACTAGGTCATTCACGCTGTGGGGAGGGAGGGGTGCTGCTACCAGATAGCACTGGCATGTATTTGCAGTTTCTCAGCCACGCTGGACATGCCCCTACACAGGGCGCACACCACTCAGGCTCAAAGTTTCTCCGCTGAGTACCATCTGAGGCCGGCTCTAGGCTGCATGCATCTCCCTGTTCTAAGCCGCTCGGGCTCTACTCTTCTCCGCCGGGCACTGTTTGAGGCCGGCCCTCAGATCGCTCAGGCTCGCTCCTTGGTAATTCCAGGTTCCCCTGGGCCTGCGCTCTGCGCCCTTCCCGGGACCAAGTAGTTCAGGTGTTTTGTGGCCACAGTCGCACTCCTGTTGCCTTCTCCTGCTGCTCAGCTTTCTGGGTGTACCGCTGGCATCCCTTTCTTANTTTCTCCGCCGAGTACCGTCTGAGGCCAGCCCTAGGCTGCATGCATCTCCCTGTTCTAAGCCGCTCAGGTTCTACTTTTCTCCGCTGGGCACCATTTGAGGCCGGCCCTCAGACCGCTCAGGCTTGTGCCCCGGTAATTCCAGGTTCCCCTGGGCCTGTGCTCTGCACCCTTCCAGGGACCAAGTAGTTCGGGTGTTTGATGGGCGCAATCGCACTCCTTGTTGCCTTCTCCTGCTGCTCAGCTTTCTGGGTGTACCGCTGGCATCCCTTTCTTAGGCAGAAAGTGTTTGTCTGGCATCCCAAAGTCTTAGTTAGCAGAGAAGCCTGCCTGGAGTTTGGCAAGCAAAGTCTCTCCGGTTCCGCGATTGCCACTTTCTAGCCCTTACAACTCTGGCTGCCTGCCACCGGCGGGGGATGGTCTGCAGCGGGTATTTCTGTTCCGTCCTTTGTTCTGTGCGTGGTCCTGGTGGTGTCTTATGTTAGAGCTTTTCACGTGGTAACTGTCCCACAGTCTAGTGTGCTAGCCCAAGTTAGTTCGCTCTGGTTACGCATGGGGCTAGCCCAAGTTAATTCACTCAGGTTATGCGCGGGGCCTTCAGGCCCGATTCTTTTGGGCTGCAGCCGGCATCTTGCACGCCTCCCTGCCCAGCCCCCACCTGCTAATGGCGGATACAGGCATCTGCCCTGTATTTTCCGCTGTGGGATTTACCGTTGGGCTTGTAATCTGTTAGTTTTAATTATTTTTTTTTGTTTGTTTTTCTTCCCTGTTATGTTGCCCTCTGTGCTTTCAAGGCTCGCCACAAATTCGGCAGTGAGAGCTTTTCCTGGTGTTTGGAAACGCCTCTCTCTCTTAAAACTCTCTTCCCGGGACAGGACTCCCTTCCCGGGATGGAGCTCCCTCTCTAGCTCCTTTGTCTGTTTCTCTGTCTTTTGTATTCTTCCTACCTGTTTTTGAAGACAGTGTTCTGCTATTCTGGATGCCTGACGACCTCTGCCAGCATTCAGAAGTTGTTTTATAGATTTTCCTCCATGTTGAAATGTTCTTTGGATGAATTTGCTGGGGAGAAAGTGGTCTCCCCATCCTATTCCTCCGCCATCTTCTCCGAATCCTCTTCTGTGTATTCTTGCCACCTCTCCTTATCTTCTGCTTCTGTTAGGTCCATAAAATTTCTGTCCTTTACCAAGTACATCTTTGTATGAAATATTCCCTAGGTATCTCTAATCTTCTTGAAAAGATCTCTAGTCTTTCCCATTCTGTTCTTTTCCTCTATTTTTTTGCATTGTTCACTGAGGAAGGCTTTCTTATCTCTTCTTGCTATTCTTTGGAACTCTGCATTCAAATGCTTATATCTTTCCTTTTCTCCTTTGCTTTTCGCTTCTCTTGTAACAGCTATTTGTAAGGCCTCCTCAGACAGCCATTTTGCTTTTTTGCATTTATTTACCATGGTGATGGTCTTGATCTCTGTCTCCTGTACAATGTCATGAACCTCATTCCATAGTTCATCAGGCACTCTATCTATCAGATCTAGTCCCTTAAATCTATTTCTCACTTCCACTGTATAATCATAAGGGATTTGATTTAGGTCATAACTGAATGGTCTAGTGATTTTCCCTACTTTCTTCCATTTAAGTCTGAATTTGACAATAAGGAGTTTATGATCTGAGTCACAGTCAGCTCCCAGTCTTGTTTTTGATGACTGACTTGATTAGTATAGATTTATAGCTAAGTTGGTAATGGCACCCCACTCTAGTACTCTTGCCTGGAAAATCTCACGGATGGAGGAGCCTGGTAGGCTGCAGTCCATGGGGTTGCTAAGATTCGGACAGGACTGGGCAACTTCACTTTCACTTTTCACTTTCACCCATTGGAGAAGGAAATGGCAACCCACTCCATTGCCCTTTCCTGGAAAATCCCATGGTCGGGGGAGCCTGGTGGGCTGCCATCCTCTGTGCACAGAGTCACACAGGACTGAAGTGACTTAGCAGCAGCAGCAGCATAGTTTAGTTATATATATGAAATACATTAGTATCAGTCTTCAAAATGTTTTACTTTTTAACGAATAACTAAATAAATGCTAGTATCTGAATCTACCTTCAGATAATATGATGTTGTTTCATCTATAATATATGTACCTATAACAATATATTTCTAAATTCTTCCTTTCACCAATCTTATATAGTTTACGTATCCATGTACTATATAACACTCAACATATTTTTCCTTTAACTACCAGGTTATCTTTTAGGGTGAATAAAAATAACAAAAAAACATTTAATTTACCTTCATTTTTTCCATTTTTCAACATTATTCTTTTCTCTTGTTACTGAAAAATGTATATCAACATTTCTCTGCTTGAAAACCTTCCTTAGAATATCTTATACATTAGATCAGCTGGCAATGAATTCTAATTTTGTTTTCTCTGAGAAAGTCTTCACTTCTCCTACTTTATTAATGTGTTTTTTGCTAGGAATTACATTCCTGTAATTCTGTGTTGAGTTATTTTTTCTTTTCTTTTTTTAATCAGCACTTTAAAAATATCAGCCATTGTCTTCTTAATTGCAAGGTTACTTATGAGAAGATTGCTATAAATTTAATCCCTGGTACCTCTGTAAGTAATATATCTTTCTACTTTTCAACATTTTCACTTTGCTTTTATTTTCAGTAATTTAAATATGATACACATACAAATGAGTTTTTCTGTGTTGATTACTTTTGCTGTCTGTGTGATACTCTGTAAGCTTGTGTGATGTTCTATAAGCTACTGTATCTATGGTTTGGTGTCTGTCACTAATTTTGGAAATTTCTTAACCATTACTTTCCTTCACATTTTTTTTTTCCATTTTGTTTCCCTTTCTGACATTAAAATGATGTGTCTATTATATCATTTGATATTTTTCCAAAAGTGTTAATATTCTCCTATGATTTGACTTTTGTTTTATTTTGAATGATTTCTACTGATTCATCTTGGAATCAAATTGCCAACATTCATTTGTTCATAGAGAAAACAAGGAAATTAAAGCAAAAATATCTACTCGTGCTTCACTGACTATGCTAAAGCCTTTGACTATGTGGATCACAACAAACAATGGAAAACTCTTGAAGAGATGGGAATACTAGACCACCTTATCTGCCTCCTGAGAAACCTGTATGCAGATCAAGAAGGGAAAAATAGAACTGGACATGGAAAAACAGGCTGGTTTCAATTGGGAAAGGAGTACATCAACACTATATATTGTCACCCTGCTTATTTAATTTCTATGCAGGGTATATTATGTGAAATGCTACGCTGAATGAGTCACAAGTTGGAATCAAGACGGCTGGGAGAAATATCAACAACCTCAGGAACACAGATAATATCCCTTTAATGGCAGAAAGTGAAGAAGAGCTAAAGAGCTTCTTGATGGGAGTGAAAGAGGAGAGTGAAAAAGCTGGTTTAAAACTCAACATGAAACAAAAAAGACCATGGCATCTGATTCTATCACTTCATGGGAAACAGAAGGGGGGAAATGGAAAGAGTGACAGAGTTTATAGTTTCTTGAGCTTTCACTGCAGACGGTGACTGCAGCCATGAAATTAAAAGATGTTTGTGCCTTGGAAGAAAAATTATGACAAACATAGTGTATTCAAAAGCAGAGATCACTTTGCTGACAAAGGTCCCTATAGTCAAAGCTATGTTTTTTCCATTAGTCATGTACAGATGTGAGAGAGCATAAAAAAAGCTGAGCACCAAAGAACTGATGCTTTCAAACTGTGGTGCTGGAGAATATCCTTGAGAGTCCCTTGGACTGCAAGGAGATCAAACCAATCGATCCTCAAGGAAATCAATCTTGAATATTCATTGGAAGTACTGATGCTGAAGCTGAAGCACCAGTATTTTGGCCACCTGATGCAAACAACCAAATCCTAATGTTGGAAAAAATTGAAGGCAAAAAGATAAGGGTGTGACAGAAGATGAGATGGTTAGATAGCATCATCAACTCAGTGGACATGAGTTTGTACAAACTCCACTAGATTGTAAAGGACAGGGAAGCCTACAGTCCATAGGGTCATGAAGAGTCAGACATGACTTAGTGACTGAGCAACAACAACAATCTTGGAATTCACTGATTGTTTCCTTGATGGTGTTGTATTTAACAGCGAAGTACATCTTAGACCATCATTCTCTTTTATTTTCCCCAGCCCCCTAGCATTTCCATTTGGTCATTTCCTACTATTTTTGGTCTATGGTAAAATTACCTTCAAAATGATATTTCTGCATGTTTTCTCTATTTTCATTAGTGCCATTAACATGCTAAGCATTATTATTTTAATTTTCATGTATGTTAAATCCAACATCCATGATATATCTGAATTTAGTTCTGATAGTATCTTTATCTCCTCAGACTGTGATTTTTTTTCACCTTTTTACAATGCCTTACATTTTTTTTTTTTTTTGGACAGCTAGTCATAAGTGTAGGCATTGAGATATATATGAAACATATTTACATTTATAAAATATTTGTTAAAGCCTATCTAATATATTTATACTTAGACATGTTCATGCCTTTTTTTTACCAGAGACAAAAATAATGGGGCTATGTTTAATAAAGTTAGGAGTTGGCAATTAAAGTTTCCTCTTACTACTTTTCTTTCCAAATACCACAGGCTGCATATTCCCTTACTGACTGGGTTTATCAATTTAGTTTGGATCAGTTGCTCAGTCATGTCCAACTCTTTCCAACCCCGTGGACTCTACCATATCATACTTCCCTGTCCATTACCAAGTCCTAGAGCTTGCTGAAACTCATGTCCATTGAGTTGGTGATACCATCCAACCATCTCATCCTCTGTCATCCCCTTCTCCTCCTGCCTTCAATCTTTCCCAGCATCAGGGTCTTTTTCAGTCAGTCAGTTCTTTGCATCAGATGGCCAAGGTATTGGAGTTTCAGCTTCAGCATCAGTACTTCCAATGAATATTCAGGGCTGATTTCCTTTAAGATTGACTGGTTTGATCTCCTTGCAGTCCAGGGGTCTCTCAAGAGTCTTCTCCATCACCACAGTTTAAAATTATCAGTTCTTCAGTGCTCAGCTTTCTTTATGGTCCAACTCTTACATCCATACATGACTACTGGAAAAACCATGGTTTTGACTAGATGGACCTTTGTTGGCAAAGTAATGTCTCTGCTTTTTAATATGCTGTCTAAGTGGGTTAATTTGCCAGATTACTTTCCTCAATATCTGATTTCCAGAGAATTAGTCTCTTGCAGCACTTTCAACTGTAATCCACTGTTATTCTGATTTTTGTCATGATAGCCTGGAGGTAACTGGAGTGGGAAGATGCCATTCTCTACTACACTAATTCATACTAAATTTTAGGCAGATTCTGTTTCCCTTTGCTTCAGGGCTTTGGTCTTCACAAGTGTTCCCTCCCTTCCTCTAACTGGCACGGCAAACCTTTCATTCTTCCTTGCTCATGCTACTGTTGCTGTTTAGTTGCTAAATGTTGTCTAACTTGTGATGCCACAGACTGTAGCCCACCAGGCTTCTCTGTCCACAAAATTTCCCAGGCAAGAATATTGGAGTGGTTTGCCATTTCCTTCTCCAGAGGATCTTCCTGACCCAGGGATCAAACCCATGTCTCTTACATTAGCAAGCATTTTCTTTGCTGCTGAACCATCAGGGAAGCACATACCACGGACTTAAACTCCATCTTTCTGCCAGCTCTTTTCAGCTGCAACATTGCCAATATAATGTCTGTATTTCTTCTTTATGCAGGTTAAAGCCATTTCTCCATAATAGAGATGGCAGAGATGGGTATGGCATCTCTCCATGAGACACTAGTGGCTACTGTTTGTCTCCTCCTGCCAACATCACAAGAAAAGTTTTCCTAAGATTCTATTCAATCTTATGAGTTGCTTCCAAATATCTTAGAGGAAAATTTTGAAGAGCGTGACCCTTCCTGTATATATACCCTTATGTATTTTATATTCTTGTTCTTTCTCACACTCGCATCTTAGCTATTCATCAAAATACATTAACTGTGTCTTCTTACTGGAATATATAATCCCCTTCAGTGTCTGTCCTAGGTTACGATACACTTAGATTGTGTTTCTCCCTAGAGGCATCTTTTTCTCTCCCAATATTCTAGGTTACTTGTTTGTCCTGGAAAGTCTTTTCACTTGATGGGTTCAAGAAAAGTTGTCAATTTCATTGATTTGCAGTTTGTATATCTAATTTTTAGTTGCAGAGGTTGGAATGAGACTTCTGGTACTCTGTATCTCTGAACTAAAACTGTTGTTTATTGAAAACAACAAAATTTGTTTTAGATTAATATTCAATTGCCTCTATATTTGCTTTTTACTTCCATAGTTAAAACTATTATGCAAATAATAATACTAAAGGATTGATTCAAATTTTATAAATAATGTCTAACATGCTAGAAATACAAAAAAGTATATATTTTAAAATATATATATTTAAATTAAACAATCAAATAAACTGACTTTAGCTCTTTCACATTTAAAGTATATGCAAGGTTTTCTAAGTTGCTCATTGATATTGTTATTCTCCATGTGAAACTAACTTGGGTTAAGGGTTGGGGTGTGAAGATAAGACTGGAAGAACAATAATGAAATACCTGAAAATGAGAAAAAAGACAAAAAAGATGTAACTGGTGACCAAAATAGTAATGTTTGATCTTAAAGTGACCTTTGCAATTTGTATTCTATTTAAACATTCCCCCAGCACTGACCTAAAGTCTCTCATTTTTATATGTAATAAAGATATGTACCTGGTATCTCCAAAGTGAACAAAAAGCCAGTGAGAATTATTATCAACTTTCCTTTCTCATGTATTACTGAAAGAATATTTTTCATCACAGAAATAGACTAATAAAAATAAGACACTTGATTCTTGCAAGCATATAACTTCCTCCAAACAAAATCAGTTCATTTCACGAGGGGAAATACAGATTAATACACAGGACTTTTGAGTAATTTACCTTTGTTCCCCTTCAGTAAGCATATGGAAAGAAAGCAGTGGTGAATGATGATCATAATTTTGTGTACAATATTTAAGAAGTTAGTGTAACTGGAAGTTGAATGCTTCTCTGTAACTGGAGATGAAGCTGAGAATGTGAGCCAGACCAGATATTTACAAAGCCTTTGTAAGCCAGGCTGAATAATTCACTCTTCTGTAATAGGCAAAAAAAGAACTAGAAAATAGCTTGAATTGTCATGATATAATTACATTTTTAGAAAGGCAACACTGGAGGTGACAAAGCAATCTTGATTAAGGGCAGACCCAAATTAGAGGGCTGTCATAGTGTTATTGGCAAGAGGGGTAAGAGCCAAAAGTAGAACTCACTAGTGTGCATGAGTAAGTAGAATGAGATTCAGAAGGTAATTTTTAGATATGACTAATGAGATTTAGTTCCTGATTAAATATAGAAGGGAGAGATTTGAAAATAAGGTATATGATGAAACCAAAATTAAAGAATAACAAAAAAGAATGAAGTTTAAAGAGTAGATTTTATTTCAACTTTAAGTTGATTTATTTCTTGCTACATTTTGACAGTTCTTATAAATCATCTCATTTTATTTTCAAGGACATTCCTTTGACTTTATCTTATAAACATCTTTTGTATTATTGTTGCTATTGGTGTTGCTATCAGGCTATATGGCAATTACCTTTAAAAGCTATTTATAATACATTGATTCTTTCCCACAACACTGTATGCTTGTGTCTATGCAAACATTCTTATCTTCCTGTGTATAAGAAATGTGGTAATCTGAAACTTTATCTGCACCTGACAATGTGAACTTTTCTGGGGGGGAATTCTTTTTCACTCTTTGTCTGACTGTTTTATTCTTTCTTATTTAAATTGGATCATTTTCTCAAGTATCTGATGATTCTCAGCTATATCTTTATATTTAAGAATCAAATATTCAAAGGTGATTAAATTTCCTGGTTCCTAGCAGTTTCAACTCACTGGCTTAACTATAAAGGGATAAAACAGTGGTCACTTTTTTAGGGTCTATAAAGTATCAGTATTTGGAGATATTTCTCTGATTTAGTGTTTATTCAGGTTCTCTGAACAAGAATTCTGCAATATGAGCCTGAAGCACATTTCTTGAATATAGAACTTCTCAGACAAGTCAGAAGGGGCTGTGTTTCACATTATCTAGATTTATACATGTTCTTTCTTCACAGTCTTTGAGTTCCACTCTCTTCTTGGTATACTTGATAATCTAAAATTCTGAGATCCATTATGGATCCTGAGGATAAATCAACTCATTTCTTGCCATTATTTCCATTAGCAAAGACTTTAAATTGGAGGTAACTATTTTCTAATAAATAATTTATCCTTCATTTTCCAGTTGCTTTCATTTTTTTCAAACATTTTCTCATTAATTAATTTATTAAATTATATTGTCTACTCCTTTGTTATCAGTATCTTTGTGGGTCTTTACATTCTTTATTTTTTTTATACAATTTGAATGCAATCTAGGAAGGAAGAAAATATAAATATTTGTGGTTGAAATGTATTCACTTACTCCAAATATGCTGTTTAATTTTAACAATTTAGTTCTTTTCCAGTTAGAACTACAATTCAGCCATTAAAAACTGGAAATCAGAGCATCTGCTCTACCTATTTTTACAGGGCATCATAAAATTATGACAATTTAATATTAATTAAAATATACATTAAAATATATATTAATTAAAAATATACAAATATGAAGCACTTTTAGACATTCAAGTATTATCATGAAAATAACCTGTAAGCAAACCCTTCGTTTTTCAGTAGATGCGATTTAAGCTTCATTCTCAATTTGTAAAAAAAAGTATAAATCAATTCACCATGAGGTGTTTATGGGTTTTCACAGAAGATATGTGGCCTGCATACATAGTACCCACAGAAAGTTGTCCAGTGGAGATATATTGCTGTAACTATCCCCACAGCTTATGGAGTAAATTCCTGAGTCTTGTGTATAACAAAGATGAAAACAAAAGATATCCATGATTTCACTGTATGGCTGTCACTATCCAATTCTGTAGTCCTTCACTCTCTCATAATTCATAGTCAGATTTTCAAAAACAGTTAGGATTCTAAATTTGACCAAGGCTTAGTCTAACTTGTGTATATATACATATATATGGGACATTATATATGTATATGTATATTTGTCTACATCTCCTATTTATCTGTCTACCTTCCTCTCAATGTGTCTTGGAGGACAGAAAAGAAGGGAATACATCAATATTTAATAGAGTTGATTTAAAAAATGGATTATTGTATGACAGTTTATATTTCTATACATTATGATTTCTAAGTTTTCAACTTTCCACTTGAATGTAAGTATTTTATATTCAGAAAATAATTATTTTTCAATTGTACTCTAGCAGATACAGAACTGTCATGGCACAGAGATGAAAAGCTCTCGTTGTTGCTGTTTTAGGACATAATTTAACAAATTTTGAAAGATCCATCCTCATAATTAAATAAATGTTGACTTTAATAAATTAACACCTGTGTGTAAGATTTTTGGTTTCAAGTAGGTAAAAACAATCTTGCAAACAATTAATGACTCGTCTCTCAATCCTATAATGAGTTGTAATACATGCTAAATGATGCATAAAGGAAAGGACTGCTTTCATTCATTCTACCAAGAATATACATCACATAAGAAGAGAAAGATTAGAAATTATTTTTGATTGCTCAGTTTGGTGGAATCCCAGTATTCCTATGAATAGGTAACAGTGAATAATGAGGGAAGAGACTTTCACTTCCCTTAATGTTTTAACATGATTTATTCAAATTTATAATGGAGAATTGAGGAAAATAAGTTTGCACAAGCTTTCAAGTAAAGAAAATGTCAGTAATCATTATACATAATATGCAGAAATCATCTATTTCTTCATATGCAAATGGTCATTTTGCTCTGATATAGTCACCACATTAGGGTCAAGCACAGTGATACTCTGAATCAAATTGAGCAATCAATAGTGATCACTTAACCTGTATAATTGAAAATAAAAACTATATTCATTTTTAGTATTTTGAAATCCATGAAATTGAAATTATTAGACAGAAAAATATACCAACATCTTCGGATTTAAAATCAGAATAATGAGAAATTCACAATACTTATGCTCTGATATAGTCACCACATTAGGGTCAAGCACAGTGATACTCTGAATCAAATTGAGCAATCAATAGTGATCACTTAACCTGTATAATTGAAAATAAAAACTATATTCATTTTTAGTATTTTGAAATCCATGAAATTGAAATTATTAGACAGAAAAATATACCAACATCTTCGGATTTAAAATCAGAATAATGAGAAATTCACAATACTTATGCTCTGATATAGTCACCACATTAGGGTCAAGCACAGTGATACTCTGAATCAAATTGAGCAATCAATAGTGATCACTTAACCTGTATAATTGAAAATAAAAACTATATTCATTTTTAGTATTTTGAAATCCATGAAATTGAAATTATTAGACAGAAAAATATACCAACATCTTCGGATTTAAAATCAGAATAATGAGAAATTCACAATACTTTATGTAATGCTGTAGGGCAAATTAGATGATTCTTAGAAATCATCTAATAAAAATGACCTATTTTCACTAGGTATTAATATTTTAATTGTCACTGCTATTTATTTTTTGGTTTGCCAAATACGTTAGCATTTCCTTCATCATATCCTGAAATAAAAAGTTACATGTCACTAACTCTACCAAGGTAAAAGACAGTGAAATGGTATGTAATAAAGAATTTGGTTGAATTTTGTCCCAGGTTCCTGGGAGGTAACATCTAAACCTTTGGAATTTTCCAAGTGATAGAAGTGTCTTTGTTACCTATAGGGGGCTCCCAAAAAAACACCTGATAATTTATGCTAATGAGTTGACTCAGGAATGGACTCTTTACCCTGAAAGACTAACCATGTGATTAGAGGGTTTAGGATTTCAGTCCCATAATATTAAGCTCTAGCAAGGGAAGAGAGACTGAAGATTAATCTAAACCACAGGTCTTCTTTGGAAAAATGTCTATTTAGATTTTTTTGTGCATTTTTTATTGTTTTCTTTTTTGTTTCTTTTGATATTGAGCTGCATGTGCTGTTATATTCTGGAAATTAATCCTTTATTGGTCACATCATTTGGAAGTATGTTCTCCCAGTCTTTAGGCTGTCTTTTTGATTTGTTCATGTTTCCTTTGCTGTTCAAAAGCTTTTACATTTAATTAGGTTCTATTTATTTATTTTTGCTTTTATTTCCAGTATTCTAGGTGGTAAATCCAAAAATGTATTGCTGTGATTTATGTTAAAAGATGTTAAATCTATGTTTTATTTTGAGAATTTTATAGTATCTCATCTTATAATTAGGTATTCAATTCATTGTGAGGTTGCTTTTTTTTTTTTTTTGTATACAAGGTTAGTGTTGTGCTTAGTTGCCCAGTCATGTCTGACTCTAGTCCCCCCAGGTTCCTCAGCCCATGGGAGTCTCCAGGCAAGAGTACTGGAGTAGGTGGCCATGCCCTCCTCATACAGTGTTAGAGAACATTCTAATTCCATTCTTCTAGCTCTACTGTTTTCCCAGTACTATTTATTGAAGAGATTGTCTTTTCTCCATTGTATATGGTTGCCTTCTTTGTCATACATTAATTGACCAAAAGTGCCTGGGTTTATTTCTGGACTTTCTATAATGCTCTATCAATCTATATGTCTGTTTTTATGCCATTACCATACTGTTTTGATGACTATAGTTTTGTAGTACACTCTGAAGTCTATACTATATATATAGCTAAATCACTGTATACCTAAAAATAATACAACATTAGAAATCAACTATTTTTCAATAAAGTTATATAAAAAGCACATGGCAAAAAATACACACACACACGGACAATGTTTGCATCAGTGGTGCTTACATACTGAAGCCTCAAAACAATCTCTGGACACAAAACTTGAGAGAAGTTTTTTGGTTGAAAATAATCTTCATATTGTCACACATGCTAAAAAGTTAATACATTGCTGAGAATGTCACAAGCTTCACTTTTCATACCTTCCTATACCTCATTTGTATGGTAAGTCCCCTACATAGGAACAAGTTTCATTCTGATCATAAATACAATTTGTTCATAAGTGCAACAAATTTGGCCTAGGTACCAACTAACATAATCAGCTATATGGTACTGTACTATAATAATTTTGTAATATTTTTCTACAAATAATACATAAAACATCCAAAAATAAACATTTTAAATCTTACAATACAGTACCTTAGAAAGTAAAGTAGTACACAACAACACCTGACACACAGGGGCTAGCACTGAGTGAACAGACAAGAAACGATACAGACTGGAGGAGAGAGAAGAGGTGGGAGATGGAAGAACTGATGAATCACCAGCAATAAGAGATGGAATGCAAGCTGAAATTTCATTCATGCCTCATGTTGATGGCACAAGTTCTGGTTCCTTGCTGAATTTCATTCTATCTGCTCTCTAAAAAAAGCGATTCAGTTATGTCTGAGTACTAACTCTTTTTTTCTTAGTTAGATGGCAAGGTAGCACTAGATTGCATCCTGAATGGATGCTGCAACATTCTGCACCATTCTATGTTCAGGTCTTTCCTATACCTCAAAAACTAAAACTGTCTCCTCAAATAAGGAAAACACCCTTGCTTTTTCCTGCATCATGAATCTCTTTGTGTCCTCAGGTACTTCTTCTACCTCCTGTCTCTCTTCACCCTTTCTCTGGGCCTCCAATCCTATCAGGTCTTTATTAGTAAACTTCTTGTGTTGCACAAAAAGAAATTCAATGAAATTATCCTCTTGCAGACCTAGCTCCAGCTTCTTGCAAAGGGTCACTAAGTTGCTGAAGACCTCTTTGGACTCCTCATCCAAATGCATGTTCACATCTTTGAAAGTTTGCAACTTGAAGGTTCATATGTAGAGGCCTTACAATATCCCTTTCTTGTAATAAAGCTCCAGTTATATTGACTAAGTTTTTTGACTCATTCTAGTAAATTTTTAAACCTGGGTAAAGGGAATCTCAAAATTTGTATTCAGCTGATGAAAAATGAAAGTGGCCTGTGAATCTCCAAACTGGTTATTGATGTCTGAAGTAAGGGCATTCTCATGGAGGACTAGTCCCTCAACCTGTGATCAAAAAATTTGGCCTACTTCCTCATAACTAATGTCAGAAGTCAGTGGACAACCAAAAGAAATAGACTGGCTGAGCAGATGAAAACCTGATCATGTATGCACTTCCACTTATCACATTACTCTGTTCATCCCCTAAATAGTATATGACTATTTTATATTATTAAGCTAATCATGTTCCCATTAAGACTTGCATTTATAATTATATTTTATTTTTTGTCTTCCTATTGATTGTGTAAACTGATAAATATCTTTTACTATCATTATTATGTAAATATTACTCACTTAATATCATTGCATCGTGATTAGTCCACAGAAAAACAATAGAATTTTGTATCACCAAAGCTACCATTCAATAGAAAAATCTGTAATCACTTTTTAAAATTCAGATGCATATCAGAATTATTTTGGAATTCTTTGAAAAATAAAAATACCCAGGTATTGCTTTTCTCCCCCTAGAGTTCTAGATATGTTTATAATAAGCAGCCGTATTTAAAAACAACCAGACTATATGAAGATCTTTTATCTAGTTGGTTTCACTTTTTCTATTTCTTATTCAGTGCTCCCATTTCATTTAGTTTGTTTTCCAGTTTTTACATCTTTTCTTTTCTTTTTATGTTCTTTCCTAAGCCTCTATCAAGCATAGTAGAAAAGCTTTTGTATACATATATATAAGTAATATGTATAATATATATATTTTAGAAAACTTATGAATTTTTGCCTAACTAAAATATTGTTGACATTTTGATTCCACTTGCTTGACTCAGTATGAGTAGAATGTTAGATTTCTAATTTTTAAAAGTAGATATGCAACAAGCAACAAAAGTTTACTGTATAGAAAAGGCAACTATAGTCAACATCTTGTAACAATTCATAACTGAAAATAATTTCAAAATAATATATGTGTATATGTATAACTGAGTCACACAAAAAAAGAAATCTAAAAGAATTCTTCTTTTTGAAATTTTATAATGTTTGTCTTTTATGCCAAGTTTTCTAAATGTAGTTTGGACATCTAACAACAACTTATGAGACATAATATTTTAAATATGTTTTGCAAAATATAAGATTAATATAAATTAAAACAAATATAAAATTATTATATTTAAATTATTAATGACATCATTCAAGATGCTCCTACTTTTTCCACATTTGATTAAATTTTCTCAGATAAATGTTAATATGTCTTTTTTTTTTTTTTTTGGCTTAAACAACAGAAATTTATTGTCTTACAGCTCTGGAGGCTAGAAGTTCAATATCAAGGTCACTAGAATTGGTTCCCTCTGATACTTTTTTTTTTAATTTATTTATTTATTTATTTTCATCTCAAGTGTATGAGTTCCCAATCTTGAGCCCCCCCCACTTCCCACTCCACATCAACTCTCTGGATCATCCCTGTGCACCAGTCCCAAGCATCCTGTATCCTGAACTGAATATAGACCGACGATTCTATGATTATATGTACATTTTTTATCCTTTATGTTTCTTCTGATTTTTGTTTTACATATCCTTGTTCCTTTGTTGTTAGGTGTCTAATCATTTATGTCGTCTAACTTCTTTATGAATTGTACCTTTGATCATTAAAAATATTCACTTTTGTTTCAAAAAGAAAGAAAAGAAGTCAGTGCAGATGGAGATATCATTAAATGTTTGAGGTATCAGGAACTACAACATATCCAGATTTTCCTTTTAGCCAATTTAGACTTCAGGTCTCCCATTAGTATAAGACAAATGTATATTTTCTTATTTTCTTTAATGATTGCCTAATCTGATTTATTACTGGCTACAATCTTTATTCTAGAGAATTGATAAGATAGAAAAGTGTGTCTATCTGCTTTTTAAGGCATCACAGATAAGGATTTTCTTAGAAACCTAGTCTCAAAATTACTTCAAAGTAATTTTTAAATCTAATATTTTGATATTAGATTTTAAATCTAATATTTCCCATCTCTTTAAAATCAGAGGTCAATATTAAGAGAAAACAAAATGAAGGAAAGGTAGATTTGAAATCTTGAAAAGAAAACAAGAGAAGAAAAGAAAAATAAATGACATAAATATTTGTGCATGATAAGTAAATTACCTCTGAAGTTGTCTCCAAAATTAAGTTTCAAAACTGTTTGAGACAATGCAGCAGCATTTAAAAAAAAAAAAAAAGTCATTGCTTCTTAATGATTATATTCTGTATAGTGTTTATTTTAATATTTAAATTCAAATATTAGTAAGCTCAATCTCAGTGTTCAATTATCATACATTATGATGCAGAACCTGGTGGTGGTTAAAAGTCACTATAATAAAATGAAGGACTTCCCTGGCAGTCCAGTTGTTGACAATCTGCCTTCTAAAGCAGGGAATGCTGGTTCAATCTTAGATCAGGAAACTAAGATTCCACATTCCATGGGACAAGTAAGCCTGCCCACAGCATCTAGAGAGAAACCCACTTGGTGCAACAAAGATCCTAAGTATCACAACCAATTCCTGATTTAGTCAAATAATATTTTTTTTAAGGATGAAAAATCCAAGTTTGAATATATTTCATACAATAAGCCTAGGACAAAATCTAATCAATGTTCAATTATCTTTGGCCATCATAAAACCACACTCCAAGATGCTGTTAACTTTTATATCAGCAATGCATAATTTAAAAAGTAAAGATGGATATAAAAAGTATTGTTTGCATGTTAAAGGAAAAAATAATGCTTTGTGTGTGTGATGAAATGTAGCTCAAATAACAGAAAGATGTTCTATATGAAATTAATAATTTCATCTTGATGCCAAAGTCATATAGAAAAATTTGCCTTAAATATTAGGCAGCATAAAGGAATTGCCCAAGTCTATTTTATCAAAAGATCATCTTAGCCTTTCTCAAAGTTATCTACTCAAAGAAGCCCACCAAATTTCCAGGTGTTTATGCAAATCATCATGTAATGTATTAAAATATAATAGAGTAAAATTTTGATAGGGTATGGGGTATCTTTCCATCATTTGATAAATTTTTGTATGTAATTTAAGTGACTGTTGAGTTTGTTCCATTTTACAATTTCTAGATATACTTGGAAATTTCACTTATATTAGTTCCCTTGGGCTGTTATACCACAGACTAGTAGGTTAAACAACAGATATTAATTTTTTCACAGTTCTGGAGGCTAGAAATTCCAGCTTTATGTGCCACTGGCTGCTTTCAAGTGAGAGCTCTCTTCCTAGCTTGCAGAGAACTACCTTACTGTTGTGTTCTCATTTGGCCATTCCTCTGTTGTGTGCCAGTGGAGAAAGAGAATGGTAGGATGTCTCTTCCTCTTCTTATTAGGGCACCAATCCCATCAGAGCTAGGATCCATACTTATGCTTTCATTTATCTTTAGTTACCATCCCAAAGGCACTGTCTCCAAACACCATCACACTAGGAGTTAGAGCCTCAACATGTGAATTCTAAGGGTAAAAATACAGTCTAAAACAACACCACACAGTTAAGTGTGTTACTGTTCACCAACTATAGGACTTGATTAAGAATGTTTTAATTAGAAGTAGAACCAAGTAAGTTGTTTTCATGTAGATAAACTTTGGAAAAACAATGTACTTTTATTTTTAATTCTTCAATTTGATAATGTGGTGTATTATATTGACTTCAGACTTTACTACAAAGCTATAGTCATCAAAACAACATGGTACTGGCACAAAAACAGACACATGGATCAATGAAATAGGACAGAAACCCCAAAAATAAGCCCACACACCTATGGTCACCTATTCTATGACAAAGAAGGCAAGAATATAAAATGGAGAAAAAATAGTCTCTTCAACAAGTAGTGCAGAGAAAACTGGAATCTACATGCAAAATAATGAAATTAAAATATTTTCTTCATCATATACAAAAATAAACAAAATAGTTTAAAGATCTAAATATAAGACTGGATAATATAATTTTCCTAGAAAAAAACATTGGAAGAATGCTCTTTGACACAAAATGCAGTGGTATTTTGGGGGTCCATCTCTTAAAGCAGAGAAAAACAAAACCAAAAACAAACAAATGGGACCTAACTAATAAAAACTGCACAACAAAGGAAACTTTGGGCAAAACAAAAAGACAATACCAAATGGGAGAAAATATTTGCAAATGACATGACAGATAAGGGCTTAATATCTACCATATATAACAACCGATATAACCTTGACATTACAAAAAAAAGATTAAAAGTGTTTAGAAGTTAATAGAAATTTTTCCGAAGAAGAAATGCAGATGGTAAACAAACACATGAAAAGAGGCTCAACATCACTAATTACCAGGGAAATGCAAATCAAATCACAATAAGTTATCATCTCACACATGTCAGAGAGCTATTATCAAAAAAGAAAACAAATGATGAATGCTGGTGAGTATGTGGAGCAAAGGGAATGCTTATAAACTGTTGGTGGGAATGCAAACTGGTGCAGCCATTGTGGAAAACAGCATGCAGATTTATCAGAAAACTAAGAATAGAACTATCATATGATGTAGCAGCTCTACTCCAGGGTATATATTAAAGAAAAAAAAAAAACACTAATTGGAAAGGATACATGCACCCTAATGTTCACAGCAGCATTATTTACAATTCCCAAGGTAATCCAAGTGTCCATCAACAGATGAATGGATAAAGAAGCTATGGTATATATATATATACACATATATGTATATGTGTATATACATATATAATGGAATTCTACTCAGTCATAGAAAAACTGAAATATTGCCACTTTTGGCAACATGGATAGACTTGGAGGACATTATGCTAAATGAGATAAGTTAGACAGAGAAAGACGAATATTATATGATATTACTTGTATGTGAAACCTAAAAAATACAACTAGTGAATACAACAAAAATTCCATTTGCAACAGTGAATAAATTATGCTCATCAATTATATTTATGTAATTTAACTAAAAATCACAGGGCAGACAGAAATAAAGCCAAAATCCAAGCTACTTAATTTATAATTGTTAATAAGGATAATCTGCAATTATGCTACAAATCTTCAACAAGGTAGGGTTGTAGAATTAAATGGAATTCAACTTAGAATGGTTGGAAGAAAGAAAGATGGTGAATAATCTTATTCATAAGTGTTGCTCACATTGGAGAGTACTATTATTCCCATAAGTAACAGTTCACTACTCTCAATTAGAAAATTTTAAGAGACTTTTCAGCAGTCTCTTTTTTCAGAAAGAAAAAAGGAAGAAGTGAACTTCTTAGCTGGAAGGATTAAAAAGAAGGAGTGGGATAATATATATCTTTAATTATTTTTAAATAATGCATTGATAAGTAAAATGGATTGTCCTAAAACACAAGTCAGTATTGAAAAAGAAGAAATATATAGAGGAAAATACAGTGCCAGAGGAAAAACTCCTTGACTTTATAGAACTAAGAAAGTAACTGCTCAAGTCCACATATATTAACAAATGACTTTAAAAATAATTTGCTTAATAACATTTCAAAGCCAAAGACAAAGGGCTATGGATTTCATTCTTCCTCATAAGAGGCCATTATACTAACTCAGAAATTAAACATTTCCATGAAAATCCTCTGGAGAAAAATAACCTGATGATGGGACTATCATTTGTTTTCAGCACACTTAGCAAATGTCAACTTATTACCCATGTGAGTCTGATAACTATATTGACTTTCAGTAATTTAAGACAAAGGATAGCACAGTTTAATGGAGTTTTTATCACATAGAACTATGAATTTCTGTACAACACATGTATGGTGTGTGTATTTGGAAGAAAATCAAGAGATAGAGCCACAAAAGTCAATGTCCCATCATTTGAAAATTCTTACAAGATGTGCAAGATGTTTGGAGCACCAGTGGCATGTTTGGCCCAGAAAGTGGCAGATTAGGCTCTGAGGCCTTCTACTTCTGTTTCTTTACACCAAAGCCCACACTTAGATAAAGTAGCTATTGCTTTGGTGTTTTCACCTAGAAACTTTAAATAAGCAACTTCATGGAGTTATCTCCAAATATTTACATATTAGTGTCTATAAACTATTCTATGTAGTTCTCAGACTTTCAATATTACTATCTTGGCAAAGCCAGCTGCTGGTCTTAAGACCTCTGTCACCAACATATCGTTATGCCTTGGGAGTAATCAAAATACTAATTGTAACATCAAGCCCCTGATGCTCTTGCAATGTAATTACTTTATTTAGCTAATTGTTGTAGACACGGTCCAACCCTTTGCAATTCCATGGGCTGAAGCCCACTAGGCTTCTCTGTCCATGGAATTCTCCAGGCAAGAATACTGGAGTGAGTAGCCATTCCCTTCTCTCGGGGATCTTTCTCACCTAGGGATTGAACCTGGGTCTCCTGCATTTGCAGGTGGATTCTTTACCATCTGAGCCACCAGGAAAGCCATAGGGTATTTAGTAATTAAAGCTTTTCATTGTTTCTAAGTTGTGAAAATTATTTGAATTTAATTTCTGATCACAGAATACTTTTTTTAAGAAGGCTAAAATAAAGTTCCTAAATATTTTTTATGAAAAAAACTTACTTTGGGTTAAGTTATTTTACAGGCACTCCATATATTTTGAAGCAGTTTTTACACTGTGATACCTACAATAGTGTCTCTTAATGAGCTTCTTCTAATGTATTACATAAATACTGAGAACTCCTGTTTACACATCTATTATTAACTGTATGTAGGTGTCCATGCACTGAAACATTAGTAGGGTTCCAACATAAACTCAGTAATTATTCACTTTTTAGTCTCTTTGTTTCAGCTACTTCTGTATTATTCTGCAAACCTATTTTGACACCTCACTGATTAACCTACAAGAACCATAATTCCCAGAAAACTGTATTGCTTGCCGATGAGAATAAATTTCAAAAAAAAGGAGTGTATTTGGGTGTAGAAAGTACAGGATACTATAATCATCTCATCTTCTCTTTATTCTTCCCCTCTGTCTTTGTCTTTCTACCTATTGGCTCCAGGTTCTTGTTTTTCTCAAGAAATTTCTTTTATCTTATTTTTTTTCCCTCTCCACAGCCGACCACAAGTAATAATTATACTCACAAACTCCTTTTCTTCCTCTCATTAAAGTTTTAATTTATATCAGATAGACTAGCTGGATTCAAATAAGCAGGCTTCTGTATAAAACCACCTTTACTGAACCACTAGCTCTACTAGTTAGTACCAACTTGTTCTCAATCTAGTTAAATTTTCTTTGCCTTAGAATCTCAACTTCAGATTGAAGTGGTTTTTTATAATTAAGAAATAAAATCCTATCTATAAAGTACTTAATATAGGAATTTCCACATATAGTAAGCATTAAGTAATATTAGCTATTTTTTGCCCTTTCACCTAAAGATAACCTCTACCTTATAGGTCTATGATGATTTTTATGGGACAACATTTGTATAGAACATATCGCTCAAAATATATTCTAGCAATGATGATGATACTTTATTCTTTAAAAAAAAAACTCACAGAGTTTTAGCACATTCATAATGTCAAACTGTCTTAACAATTGAATAACATAGTTCTTAATTTGTATTCTGAAAGCTTGAAAGTCAGAAAACATGCCAATTCTTCTCTTATGACACTATTTAAAAGTGTTTCTGAGACTTTAGAATGATACTAAGAAACATTAGACTATAGATTTTAATGAAATTATAAACATAGACTTGGTTGACATGGCAATGCAGTCAGGAATAAAGGTGAGGCTGTTTCTACCACAGTTAGCACTGTATTTCAAGACATCTCTAACTGGCTTAACCAGAATCTATCTGTAGTAATTAAAAATATATGTCCTGTATTTCTGTACTCTTCATCACTTTTATATGTAAGGGATATGTGTGTGTGTGTGTGTGTGTGTGTGCACACGCACACAGTCAGGTCTGACTCTTTGCAAACTCATGGACTACAGCCCACGAGGCTCCATTTTTCATGGAATTTTCCAAGCAAGAATATTGAAGTGGGTTGCCATTTCCTACTCCAAAGGATCTTCCTGACCCAGGGATCAAATCCTCGTCTCTTGTGTCTCCTGCCTTGGCAAGCATATTCTTTACCATTGCACCACCTGGGAAGCCCTATATATAGGTCTACCCTATATACAGGGTAACCATGTAATATTTTTGTGAAAACACAAGCTCATTATCAACAATATTATTTGTTGTTCAGTCTCTCAGTCATGTGTAAACAAGTCTAGACACCTCAATTTGTAGTTAAGAAAATGAGACTTACAGAGATAAAAAAAAAAATTCTGACAAAGAGAAGATACAGAGAAATTTTTCAGAAACAAGAACTTTAACTTTGGTGCTATCAGGGTTTCTCCTTTTCCTTGGATACACTGGGGGATGGGCTTAACTGGGCTTTCGATTTATGTTTGTCTTTTCTCTGTCCTTTTGTTGTTCAGTTGCTCAGTCATGTCCAACTCTGCAACCCCATAAACTGCAGTACACCAGGCTTCCCTGTCCTTCACCATCTCCCAGGGATTGCTCAAACTCATGTCCACTGAGTCAGTGATGCCATTCAACCATCTCATCCTCTGTCATCCCCTTCTCCTCTTGCCTTCAATTTTTCCTAGCATCAGGGTCTTTTCTAATGAGTCAGCTCTTCACATCTGGTGGCCAAAGTATTGGAGTTTCAGCTTCAGCATCAGTCCTTCCAATGAATATTCAGGATTGATTTCCTTTAGGATTGACTGGTTTGATCTCCTTGTAGTCCAAGGAACTCACAAGAGTTTTCTCCAACACCACAGTTTAAAAGCATCAATTCTTCAGTTCTCAGCCCTCTTTATGGTCCAGCTCTCATATTCATACATGACTATTGGAAAAAAAAACAAAAAACATAGCTTTGACTGTGTGGATCTTTGTTGGCAAAGTAATGTCTCTGCATTTTAATATACTTTCTAGGTTTGTCATAGCTTTTCTCTCCTGTATATCCTTAAAAGATAATTTTGTTCATTTATAGAAGGAGTTTCATTTTAATCATTACTGATACACTGGGTAAGATAATTCTGTGCTTCATTTAGGAGGAAGGAGGGGCTATCACATTTTGTAAGATACTGAGAAGCACCCCTGGCTTTTTGCCCACTAGATGCCAGGTACAGCTCTCAAAACCAACCTAGATAACCAAAACTGTCTCCAGATATCTTGTCCACTAGAGATCAAAATAACCCCAAAGAAAAATTTATGGATTAATTTCAACCAGTCCCCAACTTAACCATACTGCTTTATTTCATGTCCTAACTTATTTCAGTACGATCGTCTCTGATACCATTTTAAGCTCAAGCTGAGTTTTAAGAAAATTTTAGTAATAATGTTCTCAAAAATTTTCTATATTCAAAATATTTTTAAGTTTCTACCTCTAACATGAACAGTATAATAATGATCAAGAAAACCACATTTAGTTGTTAAAATAATTAAAATAGTATAGACATTGACAGATGGCCCACAAGGTTTACTAAATATAAGAGCTTAAAGGATCAACAAGTTTGGTGGTCTTGGTCATATTGTTATACTATTGGAGGTAACGGGGGAGTAAGAGATATTCTTTATAGTTATCTGGCAATTACATATGGTTTTGGCAGTGGCCAGAACTTAATGATTCAACAGATACTAGACAAACCTTGAAACAAGAAGGCAAGATACATTGGTTAACGTCCAGACAGGATAACAGACACCACTCTAACGATTTCAAGAGAAAGATGTTTAATATAGCTAATTGATAACAAAGTACTGGAAGGACTATGATAGANTGTGTGTGTGTGTGTGTGTGTGCACACGCACACAGTCAGGTCTGACTCTTTGCAAACTCATGGACTACAGCCCACGAGGCTCCATTTTTCATGGAATTTTCCAAGCAAGAATATTGAAGTGGGTTGCCATTTCCTACTCCAAAGGATCTTCCTGACCCAGGGATCAAATCCTCGTCTCTTGTGTCTCCTGCCTTGGCAAGCATATTCTTTACCATTGCACCACCTGGGAAGCCCTATATATAGGTCTACCCTATATACAGGGTAACCATGTAATATTTTTGTGAAAACACAAGCTCATTATCAACAATATTATTTGTTGTTCAGTCTCTCAGTCATGTGTAAACAAGTCTAGACACCTCAATTTGTAGTTAAGAAAATGAGACTTACAGAGATAAAAAAAAAAATTCTGACAAAGAGAAGATACAGAGAAATTTTTCAGAAACAAGAACTTTAACTTTGGTGCTATCAGGGTTTCTCCTTTTCCTTGGATACACTGGGGGATGGGCTTAACTGGGCTTTCGATTTATGTTTGTCTTTTCTCTGTCCTTTTGTTGTTCAGTTGCTCAGTCATGTCCAACTCTGCAACCCCATAAACTGCAGTACACCAGGCTTCCCTGTCCTTCACCATCTCCCAGGGATTGCTCAAACTCATGTCCACTGAGTCAGTGATGCCATTCAACCATCTCATCCTCTGTCATCCCCTTCTCCTCTTGCCTTCAATTTTTCCTAGCATCAGGGTCTTTTCTAATGAGTCAGCTCTTCACATCTGGTGGCCAAAGTATTGGAGTTTCAGCTTCAGCATCAGTCCTTCCAATGAATATTCAGGATTGATTTCCTTTAGGATTGACTGGTTTGATCTCCTTGTAGTCCAAGGAACTCACAAGAGTTTTCTCCAACACCACAGTTTAAAAGCATCAATTCTTCAGTTCTCAGCCCTCTTTATGGTCCAGCTCTCATATTCATACATGACTATTGGAAAAAAAAACAAAAAACATAGCTTTGACTGTGTGGATCTTTGTTGGCAAAGTAATGTCTCTGCATTTTAATATACTTTCTAGGTTTGTCATAGCTTTTCTCTCCTGTATATCCTTAAAAGATAATTTTGTTCATTTATAGAAGGAGTTTCATTTTAATCATTACTGATACACTGGGTAAGATAATTCTGTGCTTCATTTAGGAGGAAGGAGGGGCTATCACATTTTGTAAGATACTGAGAAGCACCCCTGGCTTTTTGCCCACTAGATGCCAGGTACAGCTCTCAAAACCAACCTAGATAACCAAAACTGTCTCCAGATATCTTGTCCACTAGAGATCAAAATAACCCCAAAGAAAAATTTATGGATTAATTTCAACCAGTCCCCAACTTAACCATACTGCTTTATTTCATGTCCTAACTTATTTCAGTACGATCGTCTCTGATACCATTTTAAGCTCAAGCTGAGTTTTAAGAAAATTTTAGTAATAATGTTCTCAAAAATTTTCTATATTCAAAATATTTTTAAGTTTCTACCTCTAACATGAACAGTATAATAATGATCAAGAAAACCACATTTAGTTGTTAAAATAATTAAAATAGTATAGACATTGACAGATGGCCCACAAGGTTTACTAAATATAAGAGCTTAAAGGATCAACAAGTTTGGTGGTCTTGGTCATATTGTTATACTATTGGAGGTAACGGGGGAGTAAGAGATATTCTTTATAGTTATCTGGCAATTACATATGGTTTTGGCAGTGGCCAGAACTTAATGATTCAACAGATACTAGACAAACCTTGAAACAAGAAGGCAAGATACATTGGTCAACGTCCAGACAGGATAACAGACACCACTCTAACGATTTCAAGAGAAAGATGTTTAATATAGCTAATTGATAACAAAGTACTGGAAGGACTATGATAGACCTTTTCAACATTTTATAAAATCAGGGCTTCTGGGTAATCAATTATTTGACTAGACTACTATGTTCCTTGTCAAAGAGCCCAAGATTACAGTTATTTTGTTCTGAAATGAAGTATGTGTCCAGAAGAATAGATGTGAAGTATATTGTTCATTGAATTTATTTTATGACATTTCATAAGTCCTTGGATGTGGTTCTATCAGAAGTATCTGTGGCGGAAAAAGGCAAATTCATAAAAATCAGTGTCTATACCAGTAAGAACAAATTACCACCCCCTTTAGGATCTAAGGAACCTGATACAGTAAGTTGGCTTCAAATACTTGACTGGTTCCTACTGAGACTGCTGACATATTGGTGGCTCATGACTGTTTTCTGACATTGCTGGATGGATCCTCTGGGGTGGCAAGAAAATAAACTAGCTCAAAGAGAAGAAGCCTTTTTTTTTTTTTTTTAGTGCAGAATAATCTCTTTATCTCCACTGCCATAAAATTGTATAGATAAATTCATTGTGCAAGAAACTTGGTGTTTAAGAGAGAGGCTAACCAACTCAATGGACATGAGTAAACTCCAGTGATGGTGATGGACAGGGAGGCCTGGTGTGCTGCAGTCCATAGGGTCACAAAGAGTTGGACACTACTAAGCAACTGAAATGAACTGAACTGATACCAACAGGGTAGGTCATCTTGTCTATTGCCTTTTGAGGCCCTCCTCATTAATGGTATTGTTTAAATTTGGGTGAGGCACAGATATCTTATATTTAATGCCTATTGTGAAATATTTATCTATGCATCTCTTCAAACTTCTTTGGCATCCTTTAATAATGTTCTGTTGTTTACATATTTTCTACCACACAGCCAAACTCTGAGCCACTCACCAAGTTTAATATATGCCTGTTACCTATGAAAATCCTTTCATTACAGCAAAGTGAGCAAAACACATTAGTTGAATATCTGCCCACTTGAAGGATTTTGTTTCATCATCTTTCAATGTTATCTAAAACCACTGTGGTAATGAGAAAATAATGTCCTTCCATATCATGGCAGATTTTGGAAAACCATATGTAAACTACGTCCAAGTATCTTCTTCCTTAGTGCTACAGTTATAGAGAATGTAGTTTGAAACCATAGACATGCATTAAGAGAAATAAATCAATGTAGCAGGAATGGGTGCCTTAGAACTCTATTATTTCTGTTTATGCAATTCACAGTGTATCCATCACTTGTCCAACTACAATTTAATATGAAATTCTTCCATTTGTTTATCAATTCTGATAATGCACATTTGATTTTTACGGCTTGTCTGATCCAATAACATCAGGTTTAATGTGTGACACCTGGAATGCGTAGTCCTTGATGTTTTGTAGTAAAGCATTTCATTTCTGTAAAGACCAAGAGTGAGTTCTCAAAACATAAATAGTATTTTGGGACATGGTTTTCTTAAAATGCCTTAGGGTTGGGACTGTGATTGTACCTCAGGGCTTGCTGATGGCTCCATAAATCATTATTGTCTACTACAAATTCTTTGGTGCCATTGAAATTACTGTATCTTAAAACCCAAGGAATAGAAGAGTTTGTATGTAGCCTAAATCTGTTGCAGAACATTGGTTTGCTTTGATCCTCATTTAAACTGGCATTTCTATTGATAACTTGGAGCATGATTCTCAAATGTGTAAACACTGCCTCCGAAACAAAAAAGGAAGACAATGGTACCAAGCAGTGTGTGTATGTGTGTGGGGGGTGGGAATACATAGTAGTAAAAGATGTATTACTTTTCTCTTTTAATGAAATATTCTGACAAGCCTTAGACCACTGGAATATAACAATTCGCAGAGAGCAACTAGAAATTTATAGAATTCTTCTTCAAGGGGATATAGCTTCTGTTCATTAAATGACACTAGATATGTAAAGGAGCTGCTCTTTGAGAAATGACATCCAGGTCCGATTCAGAGTCTTCCTGATTATACAGCCATGTAACATTTTATTAGATGCCCATCTATTTCACTTCTGTGATCATTTAGATACCATCAACAATCTCCACATATGAAAACACTTATTTACTGTTCCACCCTACTCTCATTAGAATAATTATGCCCACCTCTTCACCTCTGCCAGTTCAAGATTCCACAATGCCATTTGAAACTGGGCAAAGGATTTTAATGGCCACATTTCCTATCATTAGATGTGCAGAGGACAGTCAACACAATGATACTGGTGCTCCACTCACAGACGCATTTTAAAATCTTGGATTGAAAGCAGAGGGTCTAGGTATTCTTGGGGTATATTTTTGTGGTGGACTCTTATATTCTAATAATCATCCATTTAATACTAGAAAGTTTTTATTATTTTAGCTTCAATGAATATAGGAAAATTCTGGATCCAAGGAAGTGAGTTACTCTAGTAAACATATTACTTCTGGATTTGCATAAAAATACCAGTATCAACAAATTTAGCCTAATTGAATGTGACATCCTGTCTTCCTTGGTCTAGATCAGGGATTGGCAAACTTCTTCTTGGACACAATGATGAATATATTAGGCTTAATGGCCCTGAGGTTTAGATTATAATGACTCATTCTGCCATGGTAGCACAAAAGCAGCCACTGACTAATATACATAATGATTACATGGTTGTATTGCAATAAACCTTTATTTATAAACATAGATGGGCATACATAATTTCATTTTTCAACCCCTAATCTTAAACCCTAATAACTTACTTACTACTATATCTGCCAGCTTTTTACTGAAACAATATAGCAGTTAAAAATATTTAGGGATATCAGTTATCTCTTTCTGGTTCAGACTACATTTGTTCCCCTGGGTCAAGTGTGATGAAATATTACTCTAAGTTTGAGGCTGGGTCAGTGAGATGCAGTAGAGGGTTTGGATTGGGGGGTAAATCTCTTCCTTTTGAATGATGACTCTACAGCTGATGTCATTATAGGGTCTTCAACCTAAACAATGCCAGTGTCCTGACAGAGAAGGACTTCTGGATACTCAAGAAGATTGGACGAGTTTCTGTGATGAGTCTTCATAAAAGCCCTCATCACAATTCTCAGGGTCTCATTTCTTTACTGTCAATTTTCCTATTTTCAATGAGAGCAGTAAGTTCATGAATCAACTAATATTTTATTTCTCCTCATGTAAAGTCTAATTTAGGGTTTGAAGCTTAGTTGCTACATTATTATATTGAGATAAGATATATTTGTATCATAATCATAGGAAGTTAGTGATTTTCATTCTGTAATTTGTGCTGAAATTTTGAAGTCTGTGCTTGTCCTTTTCCCCATAAACATATATTGCTAGAAACTGCTAGCAAGCCTGTGTTATTATATTTCCCACTAAAAAAGTCAAGTGAAGCAAGCAAAAGTGACTAATGAATTAAATAATTTCAGTTACCACCTACATTTACTTTATCCCATTTTCCTCTGGCAATGACAGTATTATCACTTCCAAACCTAGTCAAGTCAGGAAATCAACCACAAACTGTCACCTTTAAAGATAAATTTCTTGGGACTACTTTTTATAGTAAGTGAAGTATCAGAGTCAACTTGATAAAAAAAAAAAGAAAGAAAGAAATATTTCTAAGTATTCCAAACAGAGTAGAATTTAGTACAGTGAACTAACTATAAATCTAAATCTGTCATAAACAATTGAAGAAATACAGAAAAGAGAGGCTAGTTCTGGAGAAATGAAATTTTGAGGAAACAAGGCCATTTCAACCCTTGGGCTTGAACCAACAAATCTGAACTGACCACAGTATAACTGAAGTTACTGCACAGCCAGTGCAGAACTGCTATTGTGGTGCTGAGCAGCAAGTTTTTGAATTCTGAAGTGAAACTCCTGCTGAAGCAAAAACACAGATTATTCTTTTTTCTGTTTGGACATGTCTCATCTTCTTAAGAAATCCCATGGTAGACCAGTTGGCAATGGATTTGAGAATGTAGTCTGCAGTCTTTCAGACCCTGTAATACAAAGCAGAGAACAAGTGAAAGAGGGTTTATAGTCAATGATAAATATCTCACAAATATATAAATAGTCAAGCAACTAGGATCATCCAGATGTAAGCATTACATGTATGTTTTAGTGGAATAGATAAATTTCCTGGAAGGTCAACAGATCATCATTCAGAAGTTCTGCCTTAACAAACTGAATGATGGCAATAGTGTGTGATGAAGGAGGTCGTGCATAAAGACATGCAGTGTTAAATAATGTTGTTGTCTCCAACAGAAAATTACCCAGTAAAGAGGACATAATTTTGGTTTAAACAAAGACATGGAGAAGTAAAGTAGTTTCTATGGGAAATAATTCATGAATTCTTTATTTTTTACATATATAGTAAAAGAATATTTTTATCATAGTTTATAAATTTAATGACTTGTGAACAAATATAAGCATGTAAAAACTCTGTAATAAATTTATAACATTTTCCCTAACACTAAGCTCTATGATGTGAGTGTATAGGGGGGAAGATACCTTATAATGCCTTAATTAGATTGCATCTGTTTGAATTAACCTCTTCATGGTACTACTTGTAAATGAACAGAGCCATCTTTTCACATGCAAGAACATTTGTGAGGATATTGTTATTGACTACAACATCATATTCCCATAAGGAAGCGGAAGTATAGATAAAGAGCTTTTCAACACAGTGAAAAGGTGATGAAAAACTTTTAAAAGTATAGCAGTAATACTAAATTCCAATCTGTCACATCGTTACCTGAGTTGAAGTTTATCTGACAATATATTATTTCTAAAAAGTTAATTTGAATTAGTTAAACTGAATAAGAGAATTAAACATGTATGAGATTAAAAATTATATCCAGTATTTACAGTTTGATACTTGGAAGCCTCCATCCTTTATTTTCCCTCTGGTTGCATCTTGTAACAAGGTCATCCCCATGGGTACGAAGCTATTTCTGTGATATAAAAGAAAGGCAAGTTTCCCTATACCAGTATATGGTCCACAATAGAACTTAGTTTATATTAAGCTCTGAAATATGTGTCAGAATTATAAACTTCTCAAAATTCATCATTATTTTGATTATGTTTCCATATATATATATCATTATTATTTAAAAATAATCAGAATTCTATAATGAAAATATGTCTTAAAATTATTTTAAACATAAACTTACTTATACATACCAGTATTAGTATGTTTTAAGGTAGGCAAAAATACAGGAAATGGGATTAAAAAGGTTATAATTTGAGTAATTTGAAAACCACATTTAACTTTTGTTCCTTTCAGAGCTTGCAATATACTTTAACTTGAAGTTAAAAGTAAATAATTTTTTTGAAGTTAATTAGAAATTGGTTAATGGGAGATAAGAAAGGGATATTGGCCCATGTGGATCACACTGTAAGCCACTTTTATCACTAATTCCTCAATATTTTGGTGTTATTTTTTATAGACATGTGATCCACTGAATGACCCATCCATATACGGTGACAAAAAGAGTAATACAAATAATTAATACTATCTTAGCACAATGATTCTAGCCCTTAGGGAAAAAAATTATTCATAACAGAAAATATACAGCTTTAATGAATTTATGTTCTTCTGTCGTTCTCAAAATTACTCAAATGAACATTTGTTTTCCAACATCTCTTTGAGAAAGCATATAGAAGCAGTTGCATACAAGACACAATACCATTACTTTCCAGGAAGATTATATCAATCAAAGACTGCAGCAAAACATTATAGAAACAGGTAAGAGCTAGTAGTCAAGAGAACTAGTTTCTGCCAGTAAACTTGAATAATTCATTTAATCTTTATGGGTTTAAGTGTTCTCATATGTAAGAGGAGATGGTCATATTTATTTCATTTGCCTCATTAGGTATTCGGAGAATCAAATGATTAGCATAACAGCTATAAAGTTCTTGAGAAATTTCCAAGGCTGAGGATAAAGGTTAGGATGGTATGGTACAGTCAGGACATAATGGAGCTGTCATCCAAGACTCAAGTTTTCTTCATTGTAAAGAAGATTGCAGAAGTTATGAGTCATAACTAGGCAAGCACAATAAGAACATTAATAGAAAGCACTTTAGAAACACCCGCCCAACCTAAGACTAGTAATATTTCTTTTTTTTAGTGATGAAATCTGACAAATAAAATTATAGGTAATTACCCAGTGCCCTTTGTTTACTCCAAAGGCAAAGCAGAATGAGCAATAATAGCACTGTGTGGAGTAATTACTAAGAATATTAAAGAGGTATGAATGGCTTGGCTCATAGCCTAACAAAAATTCGATCAAAGAATGTGAGGGAAAATAGTCCCTCAAAGCCCACTTAAAACCATTTACCTAAAATCAAAGAAATAAATATCTGTTTATTATGATTTGGGAGATCAGGAAGGATTATAAAATAACCTTGATACCAGAGTAAATAAAATTAAAATTATAATATAACTTCTTTTCAATGATCTTTTAAAGAGGAACCATATTTTAGCCTAAAGTTATGTAAATACTTATGCAGATTTTCATGAAATTATAATCACTTGATCTATAAATACAGGTTCTGTTATGAAAAAAGGAAAAACGGTAATTGTTATATTTTTCATCATATTTTGGATGATTGAGCATTGTTGGGGAAATCCCAAGTATTGTTAGTAAAACTATTCAGTGAAGGGGTAAAAAAGTCATGTATAACTGGAAAAGTAAAGAAGTGGCATTTGTGATTGGATGAATGATATAAATATTTTAGATTTTATTGGTGAAGAAGGCACATGAGACAGACATACAAGCATATACAATATTTTTAAAGCAATAAATAATTTTGTTTTGTTGCCTATAGATTTTGGATAATATGATAATAGATTAAAAGAGAAAATTTTACTTTTGGAGCCTTCGGTGGAGAAGAATTCAGAGGAATACATTTAGCTAGGAATAAACTGCAATAAATTTTTCCAGAGAATAAGAATTTCAAAATGTTATTATTTAGAAATGGGGTCCTGACAATTTACTGACAATTTGTGAGCTAGAAAATATAACAAAAGAGAATAGAAAAATGATATCAATGTTTCATAACACAAATGGGAGACATAGGGACAGGATTGAGTTGGAGAAATATTAAGAATATATTGAACTTTAGCTTTCAGCAAGTTTTAATAATATTAAATATGTGTAGAAATATGTGCCGTGTTCAGACACATCTTGATCTGAAGCATTTTGCATACTGATGCCGAAGGGTACTTACTTAAACTTTAAATTTTTGATTTGTCTTTTGTTTGTTTGTTTACCTTAAAAAATAGATTTAGCAGACAAAACCAACTACTTAGTTTACATTTTAGAATATTCTAACTGGAGATATCAGTGAAATGTGCAGATAAGATTCCACAGATCTAGCACTCCATAGATACAACAAATAAACTGGCAAAAACTGTTGGAATAAATTTTTTTGGAATTCTAGAAACTGAGGAAATCTTATAGCAACCACAGGAATGTATAGTCAAGGAAAACTGGCTGGAAAGAAAAAAAAGAAAAAAAAAAGAACTGACTAGATCTCAGTAAGAATAAAGAGTTTTGTGGTATTTAACATATACCAGTTCCCTCCCTCTTTCCAGCTCAGTGATTGCTTTGAAGATAACAAGCACATTTTTGGTATAGGTACACATACAGGCTGCGACAGCGCAGGAACTGCTGAGAGGAGNGTAATTACCCAGTGCCCTTTGTTTACTCCAAAGGCAAAGCAGAATGAGCAATAATAGCACTGTGTGGAGTAATTACTAAGAATATTAAAGAGGTATGAATGGCTTGGCTCATAGCCTAACAAAAATTCGATCAAAGAATGTGAGGGAAAATAGTCCCTCAAAGCCCACTTAAAACCATTTACCTAAAATCAAAGAAATAAATATCTGTTTATTATGATTTGGGAGATCAGGAAGGATTATAAAATAACCTTGATACCAGAGTAAATAAAATTAAAATTATAATATAACTTCTTTTCAATGATCTTTTAAAGAGGAACCATATTTTAGCCTAAAGTTATGTAAATACTTATGCAGATTTTCATGAAATTATAATCACTTGATCTATAAATACAGGTTCTGTTATGAAAAAAGGAAAAACGGTAATTGTTATATTTTTCATCATATTTTGGATGATTGAGCATTGTTGGGGAAATCCCAAGTATTGTTAGTAAAACTATTCAGTGAAGGGGTAAAAAAGTCATGTATAACTGGAAAAGTAAAGAAGTGGCATTTGTGATTGGATGAATGATATAAATATTTTAGATTTTATTGGTGAAGAAGGCACATGAGACAGACATACAAGCATATACAATATTTTTAAAGCAATAAATAATTTTGTTTTGTTGCCTATAGATTTTGGATAATATGATAATAGATTAAAAGAGAAAATTTTACTTTTGGAGCCTTCGGTGGAGAAGAATTCAGAGGAATACATTTAGCTAGGAATAAACTGCAATAAATTTTTCCAGAGAATAAGAATTTCAAAATGTTATTATTTAGAAATGGGGTCCTGACAATTTACTGACAATTTGTGAGCTAGAAAATATAACAAAAGAGAATAGAAAAATGATATCAATGTTTCATAACACAAATGGGAGACATAGGGACAGGATTGAGTTGGAGAAATATTAAGAATATATTGAACTTTAGCTTTCAGCAAGTTTTAATAATATTAAATATGTGTAGAAATATGTGCCGTGTTCAGACACATCTTGATCTGAAGCATTTTGCATACTGATGCCGAAGGGTACTTACTTAAACTTTAAATTTTTGATTTGTCTTTTGTTTGTTTGTTTACCTTAAAAAATAGATTTAGCAGACAAAACCAACTACTTAGTTTACATTTTAGAATATTCTAACTGGAGATATCAGTGAAATGTGCAGATAAGATTCCACAGATCTAGCACTCCATAGATACAACAAATAAACTGGCAAAAACTGTTGGAATAAATTTTTTTGGAATTCTAGAAACTGAGGAAATCTTATAGCAACCACAGGAATGTATAGTCAAGGAAAACTGGCTGGAAAGAAAAAAAAGAAAAAAAAAAGAACTGACTAGATCTCAGTAAGAATAAAGAGTTTTGTGGTATTTAACATATACCAGTTCCCTCCCTCTTTCCAGCTCAGTGATTGCTTTGAAGATAACAAGCACATTTTTGGTATAGGTACACATACAGGCTGCGACAGCGCAGGAACTGCTGAGAGGAGCTACCTCCACTAGCCCAAGGCCAGGGGCAGTGGCCAGGAGGAGCTACCCCAAGCCTGAGGTCAGGGTCGGTGGCTGGGAGGAGCTACCCCTCATCCAAGGAGCAGTGGCTGCACGGGCGCAGGAGGGCCTAGAGGAGCTACTCCATGTTCAAGGTCAGGAGGGGCATTGGTGAGGAGATACCCCTATTCCAAGGTAAGGAGCAGCGGCTGAGCTATGCTGAAGCAGCCGTGAAGAAATACCCCACGCCCAAGGTAAGAGAAACCTAAGTAAGACGGTGGGTGTTGCAAGAGGGCATCAGGGGGAAGACACACTGAAACCATAATCACAGAAAACTAGTCAATCTAATCACACTAGGACCACACCCTTGTCTAACTCAATGAAACTAAGCCATGCCCACGAGACAAAACAAGATGGGCGGGTCATGGTGGAGAGGCCTGACAGAATATGGTCCACTGGAGAAGGGAATGGCAAATCACTTCAGTATTCTTGCCTTGAGAACCCCATGAACAATATGAAAAGGAATAATGATAGGATACTGAAAGAGGAACTCCCCAGGTTGGTAGGTGCCCAATATGCTACAGGAGATCAGTGGAGAAATAACTCCAGAAAGAATGAAGGGATGGAGCCAAAGAAAAACAATTCCCAGTTGTGGATGTGCCTGGTGATAGAAGCAAGGTCCAATGTTGTAAAGAGCAATATTACATAGGAACCTGGAATGTTAGGTCCATGAATCAAGGCAAATTGGAAGTTGGTCAAATGGGAGATGGCAAGAGTGAACGTCAACACTGAGGAATCAGTAAACTAAAATGGACTGGAATGGGTGAATTTAAATCAGATGACAATTATATCTACTACTGCGGGCAGGAATCCCTTACAAGAAATGGAGTAGCCATCATGGTCAACAAGAGTCCGAAATGCAGTATTTGGATGTGATCTCATTAAAACAGAATGATCTCTGTTCATTTCCCAGGCAAACCATTCAATATCACAGGAATCTAAGTCTATGCCCCAACCAGTAATGCTGAAGAAGCTGAAGGTGAATGGTTCTATGAAGATCTACAAGACCTTTTAGAACTAACACCCAAAAGAGATATCCTTTTCATTATAGGGGACTGGAATGCAAAAGTAGGAAGTCAGGAAACACCTGGAGTAACAGGCAAATTTGGCCTTGGAATATGGAATGAAGCAGGACAAAGGCTAATAGACTTTTGCCAAGAGAATGCAATGGTCATAGCAAACACCTTCTTCCAACAACACAAGAGAAGACTCTACATGTGGACATCACCAGATGGGCAATACCAAAATCAGATTGATTATACTTTTTGCAGCCAAAGATGGAGAAGCTCTATTCAGTCAGCAAAAACAAGACTGGCAGCTGACTGTGGCTCAGATCATGAACTCCTTATTGCCAAATTCAGACTTAAATTGAAGAAAAGTAGGGAAAAACACTAGACCATTCAGGTATGACCTAAATCAAATCCCTTAGATTATACATTGGAAGTGAGAAATAGATTTAAGGGACTAAATCTGATAGATAGAATCTTCCTGGTAAACTATGGACGGAGGTTCGTGACATTGTACAGGAGACAGAGATCAAGACCATCCTCATGGAAAAGAAATGCAAAAAAGCCAAATGGCTGCCTGGGGAGGCCTTACAAATAGGTGTGAAAAGAAGAGAAGTAAAAAGCAAAGGAGAAAAGGAAAGATATAAGCATCTGAATATAGAGTTCCAAAGAATAGCAAGAAGAGATAAGAAAGCCTTACTGAGTGATCAATGCAAAGAAATAGAGGAAAACAACAGAATGGGGAAGACGAGATCTCTACAAGAAAATTAGAGATACTAAGGGAACATTTCATGCAAAGATGGGCTCAATAAAAGACAGAAATGGTCTGGATCTAACAGAAGCAGAAGATATTAAGAAGAGATGGCAAGAGTACACAGAAGAACTGTACAAAAAGGATCTTCATGACCCAGATAATCATGATGCTGTGATCACTCACCTAGAGCCAGACATCCTGGAATGTGAAGTCAATTGGGCCTTAGAAAGCACCACTATGAACAAAGCTAGTGTAGGTGATAGAATTCCTGTTGAGCTATTTCAAATCCTGAAAGATTATGCTGTGAAAGTGCTGCACACAATATGCCAGCAAATTTGGAAAACTCAGGAATGGCCACAGGACTAGAAAAGGTCAGTTTTCATTCCAATCCCAAAGAAGGCAATGCCAAAGAATGTTCAAACTACCACACAATTGCACTCATCTCAAATGCTAATAAAGTAATGCTCAAAATTCTCCAAGCCAGGCTTCAGCAATATGTGAGCCATGAACATTCTGATGTTCAAGCTGGTTTCAGAAAAGGCAGAGGAACCAGAGATCAAATTGCCAACACCTGCTGGATCATGAAAAAAAGCAAGAGAGTTCCGGAAAAATATCTATTTCTGCTTTATTGACTATGCCAAGACTTAGACTGTGTGGATCACAATAAACTGTGGAATATCAGACCGCCTGACCTGCCTGTTGAGAAACCTATATACAGGTCAAGAAGCAACAGTTCGAACTGGACATGAACAACAGACTCGTTCTAAATAGGAAAAGGAATACCTCAAGGCTGTATATTGTTACCCTGCTTATTTAACTTCTATACAGAGTACATCATGAGAAAAGTTGTGTTGGAAGAAGCACAAGCTGGAATCAAGATTGCCAGGAGATATATCAATAAGATATATCTCAGATATCCAGATGACATCACCCTTATGGTAGGAAGTGAAGAGAAACTAAAAAGCCTCTTGATGAAAGTGAAAGAGGAGAATTAAAAAGTTGGCTTAAAGCTCAACATTCAGAAAACGAAGATCATGGCATCTGGTCCCATCACTTCATGGGAAATAGATGGGGAAACAGTAGAAACAGTGTCAGACTTTATTTTCTTAGGCTCCAAAATCACTGCAGATGGTGACTGCAGCCATGACATTGAAAGACGCTTACTCCTTGGAAGAAAAGTTATGACCAATCTAGATAGCATATTGAAAAACAGAGACATTAGATAGCATATTGAAAAACAGAGACATTACTTTGCCATCAAAGGTTCGTCTAATCAACGCTATGGTTTTTCCAGTGTCATGTATGGATGTGAGAGTTGGACTGTGAAGAAGGCTGAGTGCCAAAAAATCAATGCTTTTGAACTGTGGTGTTGGAGAAGACTCTTGAGAGTCCCATGGACTGCAAGGAGATCCAACCAGTCCATTCTGAAGGAGATCAGCCCTGGGATTTCTTTGGAAGGAATGATGCTAAAGCTGAAGCTCCAGTACTTTGGCCACCTCATTTGAAGAACTGACTCATTGGAAAAGAGTTTGATGCTGGGAGGGATTGGGGGCAGGAGGAGAAGGGGACGACAGAGGATGAGATGGCTGGATGGCATCACTGACTCGATGGATGTGAGTCTGAGTGAGCTCCGGGAGTTGGTGATGGACAGGGAGGCCTGGCATGCTGCAATTCATGGGGTCGCAAAGAGTTGGACACTACTGTGTGACTGAACTGAACTGAACTGACACATTCCTAAAATTGAAGAATGAACCTCATTTGCCAAGAATAGTGTTTGTGTGTTTTGCTTATTATTGACTTCATAGAAGATGTCTGAAGGGTTTGCCTTGGCCTATCTCAGAACACTTCCACTGATGAGGCAGATACTCAGAGGGTATTTGTTTAAAACATTTACAGGCAAATGAATTAGTTTAGTACTATCTGGGGTAATGGGTAACTGTTAAGGAAAAACAAAATAACCAAAATGATTGTCAGGAAAGCTGAGTAATGAGATGCCTTTGGAAACACGAGTTTTGAAAAGCTCCAACATATCCACTGGAAACCAGAAATTCATGAACAGATGTACTCATCAGTTCAGTTCAGTTCAGTCGCTCAGTTCTGTCTGACTCTTTGCGACCCCATGAGCTGCAGGAGGCCAGGCCTCCCTGTCCATCACCAACTCCTGGAGCTCACTCAGACTCACATCCATCGAGTCAGTGATGCCATCTAGCCATCTCATCCTCTGTCGTCCCCTTCTCCTCCTGCTCCCAATCCCTCCTAGTATCAAAGTCTTTTCCAATGAGTCAACTCTTCGTATGAGGTGGCCAAAGTACTGGAGCTTCAGCTTTAGCATCATTCCTTCCAAAGAAATCCCAGGGCTGATCTTCAGAATGGACTGGTTGGATCTCCTTGCAGTCCAAGGGACTCTCAAGAGTCTTCTCCAACACC